>CM062283.1:6557211-6795260 GCA_031216635.1 Dissostichus eleginoides | reverse complement strand
CTACTGAGGCTAATTCCCTACCTGCTGCAGCTGACGCCAAAAACACATCTTCCCCCAGAAGCTGGTTTCACATGGTGGATTAGATGTTCCCATTGTCTAGCACCATTTGAAATCAGTGTTCTTGGCGACAGGAGGACAGCTCTGGCAGTGAGTGAGTCTCTGGAGGATCTGTCCTTCCTCCTCATATTTCTCTCCTCTAAAAGATGACTGATTTCTCCTGGTGTTTAGAGCCTGCTGCAGCCTTCTAGCACCATTAGAAATCGGTTATAAAACTGTGGGTCAATGCATCTGGGAGGCGGACACAGGACAAGAAGAAGGAAGTAACTATACTGTCTCTTTGTTTATTGACTTAAGAGATTAATCAGGGGTTTGAAGGATACTTGTGAATGTTGTTTTTAACTTCCACCATGCATGGATTATATATTGAGCTCAGCTATAGTACATCTTCCTTGTTTTTTGTGTAAAAGAGTTATCATTTATACTGCCAGCAACAAGTGGGTGTTACTGCAGTTCCTACTGATCACCACTAGAGGGTGATATATGTATGTGATGTAATGAGCTGCTTGAAGTGAATAAAAAGGCCAGATTTCACAGGAAAATGCTTCATGTGTTTTATTTCCTGTATCTAGTGAAATGTTTTATACAAAAATCCTGTTAGACAAGACTTTTTTTCAGGTTTTGACCATAATAACAAATGTTTTTTTTCTCTGCCATTGACCTGTTTCCTTAAAACAAAAGTAAATTATTGTATTATAGATAAATATGCAGTTTTAATAGAAACAATAATGCACAGAAATGTTTGTAAACTGACCAACACAATCAATATATGGAGTACATTTTACACTAAATATTATTTCAGTCAGACAACTCACGTGTTTCTTGATATGTTTATTAGAAGCAGCATATAGTTTGAGTTTGGCGTCTAGGCTCGGGCCTCATCACTCCACAGATTTACAAAGAACATTGAGTGATGGTTAGATAACTATCCCCCGAGCCTACAGGTGGAAGCTGGGGTGGTGGTGGGGCAGGCGAGCAGCAGCAACATGAAACACAGCAGCAGGAACATGAACGTAACAATAGCAAGTGAACACAGCAGCGGCAGCAGCAGCCAGCGCCATATAGAGAGACTTGTTGCGCGTCCCCGCGAACAGGGCTTCAATCCACGGACAACATTTTATTATTATTTTAATGTTTTATTGTATTTTGTCTTTATTTTTACCTTGTGTGAAACCTGTTTTTTCTGACCTTGTTGCTGCTATAAACGCCTGAATTTCACCAAGGAGATAAATAAAGTTCCCTCTTATCTTAACTTATCTGATATGGCTAAAATATACCTGTTAATGGATGTCTGCGTGTTTTTTGATAATAATAATAATAAAATTATGCAAACAAGACAGGATTTAGTTAAATTGACTTATGGTCTAATAGCAGGGTGTTTCTTTGCTTTTCTGTGAATATGAACAGGATCAAAATGAGTTAATTAATTCAACCCATTGCCACTGAGGATTAGGAATAGCCTTTGACTCGCTGATTCAATACATGTTGAATGAAGTTAATGTTAAACCGTGTTATTATGTAATTCCTTAAATGTATTTAAATCACTCCAAACTGTTGATTGTATTATTTTCATTGTGTTGTCAACATGGTTGTCAATCACCGCTCTGGTCCCGCCCACTTAGCCTTATCCTAGCAACGACTTTCTCCTCTCTTCTCATTGGTCGATTTCTGGACTTCCGCCATATTCAAAAAAAGTCACTTGTCTCCGCTGTTGTAGTAGATAAGTAGAATAGATGTATTGTTGTTATTCTGTTAAACCCATTCAGTAGCAAGTAGTAAAAACTTTAACATGTCAAATGGGAGAAACCGGTGAAGCTCCAGAGAAACTAAAAAGACAACAAAGCTCCAGAAACTGGAGGAGGAAGTTTTCTGTTGATGAAGAAGAGTCTCCCTTCGAGAAAAACAGCAGCAGTCTGAGACGGTAAGTGCTTATTTAATCTTAAAAATCTCCAGTGATAAACCGAACAACAAACCGCCATTGCCAAAAACAGTCTATTAGTCCGGTTACAGTTGAGCTAAAGGTGGCTAGCATGCTAAAGTCTGACACATTGTGGCAGTAAATTCAAGTTACTTAGCTGTTTATCGTCTTTAAACTAAGGTTTTTAATGTCATAAATAAGCAAGTGAGTATACGTTTTGTTTAACGAAATAATCCACATCCATACGATGAGTTTTATCTAGTTTTAAACAGTTTGCAGATGTTGTAGTTGCGTCAAAACGCCACTAGGTGTCAGCAGTGCGCCACTAAATGAAGAGCTGGTTGTAGCCTGTGTCTTTTTCTATTGTATTTAATTTCCTGTTGCTTGTAACACATTATTTATAGTTAATTATCTCCACAAAAAACAATTGTATTATCTGTATTGGTTTATTTCCAGTCGTGTGCTTATAATTCACTTTTAAATTGATGTATTTCTGTGTTGTTTCTGTCTATATCAGCTGGTAACCATATATTGTTGTGTTAACTTAAGTCTATTTTCAAACAGGATTAGATAAGTAAACCACAGAAAATAGCTGGTCTATACAAATCCATGCGTGCACAAAAACGGTTACTATACTCTATGTCACTGTGGGAAAAAACCCTCCAATTTTAAGGAAAAATAAAGTGGGTAACACTTTATTTTGATAGTCCATCTGTTGACACTATAAGTCATCAGTTGACATTCAGTAGGATGTCAACAGTGCATCAGTTGACATTTAACAGCACCGTTCAAACAGACAAGTAACATGTTTTTTGCAACAGGTTATTAACCACTGTTCAACCTTACTATCTGTAGATTGTCATTTAGAACATGCTGACACAATCTACAGATAGTAAGGTTGAATATCGGTTAATAACCTGTTGCAAAAAAATATGTTGACAGTCAACAGACACTTTTTGTAAAATCTATAGATCAACACTTGAGATGTACCTTATATTCTACTGGCAGTTAGTTGAATGCATGTTACTTGTCTGTTGAAACAGTGTTGTTGAATGTCAACTGATGACTTATAGGGGGAGGCTGTGGCTCAGTGGATAGTGTGCTGGACTTCGAATCAGGGGATAGCAAGTTCGAGTCCCACTGCAGTCAGCATGTCGTTGTGTCCCTGGGCAAGACACTTGAGTATGTAAGTCGCTTTGGATAAAAGCGTCTAACAAATGACATGTAATGTTATAGAGTGTCAACAGATGGACTATCAAAATAAAGTGTTACCATAAATTGTATGAATAACTGTAACTTTGGAAGTTATCCACTTAGTCTGACTCCAGTTTTTATCATATGAAGCTCAATTGTAGGTTGCATTTAGGCACAAAACCATGGATTTGACCCAAATCTCTACCCCCTATTCCCATGTAAAATCCCTAAAAAATTATTTACAACAATGCCAGTTTGTTATGGGTGAACTTTCCTTATTTGAACAGTAAAAATTGTTGCTCTGCAGTGTTTTTTGTAACCCTATCTCTCTATTTAGTTTTTGAGATTCTGCATCCAGGCAACCCAAACACTTGTCTCTTTAATTTCTTCAATCTATTGCCCACAAATGTGACCAGTACTTGAAAGGTGCTCATTTGAATCAGTAAAATTAGATTATCTTGTGAGTTCTCAGACTGGCGGCCAACTTCAATAACAGTAATCAGTATGCTTTGGTATAATAAACCCCTGCCATAGTTTACATTGGACTCTTTTCAAAGGCTTTCCATGTTGTGTGCCAGCCCTGCCCAGTGCTAACCGACTCTGCAGACAAACATGGAAAAACATCACCCAATAGTTGACCTCTGGAACAATGTTTACGGGAAAAAAAACCCGCTTGATTACCAAAGTGACATTTGCATTTTGTAATACACTGGCAGGGGGATTTTCTTTATTAATAGCTTGTTAAAGGCAGCAATGCAAATTCCACAGAAATAACCACGTGGTTCAAAACTTGTGAACTCCACATTATAAGTTCATTGTGCTTGTAAATCGCCAGAAAAGCACATTGAATGCTGGGACACTGTGTTTTTTTAGGGTGGGTTTTGGCCTCATTAAAAAATCAAATGTTTTTCACTTCATATAACACTTAATAAAACATGTATGCACGTAAGTGAGGTCTTACCGTCATACAAATCATGATATTAACTGAGTGTTCTTGTGCGTACCTTCTTAATACCAGTACAAAAGGACATGTGGGGTCAAACTGTCAGTTTTAGAATGTTCTAGCAAAATGGCTACGAGCATGCTAACCCCCTAGCTTATTAGCAAAACTTCCCTCAACATACTGAACCAGGTAAAGTGTCAAAAGACCGTTGTCCCCTGGGTTGGTACAGTGATGAATATTTAGAGACAATTCATTCACGTCATTAACGCGTTAGACAGACTATCAGCTTTCAGAGTAGATCATATCATGGGTAACAGGATAGTCTTCATCCGATGAGTCACGTTATGAGGACAAATGTTTTATGAACTGATCATTTTCTCAGATGTCTTCCTTACATGAGTCTCATAGCTGCATAGTTTCACAGGAGCAGGGACACACAGTTCTCATTAAAAGCATTTTAATAATGCGAAGATGGGGGATACCAAATAGCAATCGGAGTATAAATTATTGACCGATCTAAAAAGCTTTGAAGTTTTCTCTGCTTGCTGCGTAACCATCCAATCACTGAGCGGGCTGTGTTGTGTAACTGTTCCCAGTCACATTGTTGGAATTCTTTAATGGTCAAACAGGTTGAAGATACCTTTTTGGGGAAGGATTTACATTATGCATGGCTAAAAAAGGCCAATCTGTCTCTTACCATAATTAAGAACAGTTTAACGATGGCTCTGTTCTATTCATTTTTCCAGTAAGCCATGACAGCGTGAGACTAAGCCAATAAAATGTAACTTTTTTCATTTTCTCCCACTACGCAATGCAATGTCATCAAGCACTGCATTAGGCCTGTAGACAATGCTAAATATCTACTGGGGTAAAATCATGTCTTAGACAGTTTTGACGTCTGATAACCATTTCATTTTAGGTTTTTCTAGATCACATTTCATTGCCTCGGCTCTCAGCTCATCAACGCTTGGTGACTTCCCAACACTCTTGTTACATAAACGCTCGTCTGCTCGCTCTATAAATCGTTGAGATAAAGCAGTGAGGAGTCACTGAGCGGAAGACCGGTTTAGATGAATCGCTGCAGGCTCTCATCTCCTGTGTGATTCCCAGCCTTTCCACACTGGGGTGAGAAATGACAATCGTGTGTGTGTGTGTGTGTGTGTGTGTGTGTGTGTGTGTGTGTGTGTGTGTGTGTGTGTGTGTGTGTGTGTGTGTGTGTGTGTGTGTGTGTGTGTGTGTGTGTGTGTGTGTGTGTGTGTGTGTGTGTGTGTGTGTGTGTGTGTGTGTGTGTGTGTGTGTGTGTGTGTGTGTGTGTGTGTGTGTGTGTGTGTGTGTGTGTGTGTGTGTGAAGAAGCCTCAGCTTTCCCATCAGCCAAACCCTAAAGTTACTGTCACTATATTACAATAACGCTTTAAGAGCTACACAACACCCAGTTATTGAGACATCCTAACTTCTCCTGTGTTAGATAGATAGATAGATAGATTACTTAATTTATACCGTAAGTTGGGAAATAGTTTTGTCTTGACAATCATTGTGCAAGAAGTACATAAATGTCTTCAAAACCAAATATATACATTATCACAGTAGAAAATACATATTCAGAGGGGTGTCTAGACACTATCAAACATACAGAATACATTTGAATACTGTCCAATATACCGATCTACTTAAAGGACAGAAACATATACACATAGTCTACTATAAACACTTATGCAACAGTAGCTTGTGAGGTAGTGTAATAAAAACAATAGTACAGTATGTGCAAGGTGTTCTTGATTATACGATGTGTCAGCTGATTTCCGTACAATAGGATGATTTCAATAGAAGTTATTACACAAGTGCTATTAGCAAAGAAGGGGCAAACCTTATAAAAATGGTACTATGCAATATACTGTACACCTTTGACGCAGTAACATTTTGAAAGACACTGAGTTTATTTCCCAACCCCATCCATCGCCTCCTGCAAGTTTAAAGAGGCCCTATTATTCATTCTGGGGTTTTCCCTTTCCTGTAGTGTAGGTTTGTGTGCATGTAAATGGTCTGCAAAGGGTGAAATTCTCCAAGTTTCTACCGCCTGAAACGCCTGCATTGGACTCCTGAACATATTGATAACACTTGCGCTTCTATTGGCTCACATTGTACGTTATAGGCTAAGGGGCGGGACATCTCTAAGTGGTTGACCAATCACATCAGAGCCGGTCAGCATAACCATATTTTAACCATAAAATAAATAACTTTTTGAACATTACAGCATGGAAACATAAAATGGAGGCACTAAATCCAAATATGAACCTCAAAATAAGCAGAATATGGCCCCTTTAAAGATCCAACTTTTCAAATGTCCAAATTGAAGACACTTAGACAGGACATACTGCTCTGTAAGAGATAAGATAAGATAGGAATGTGTTGTGTTGCAGCAGCATAAAAGCATGGAGAAATTAAAAAGACTAGAAATAAACAAGAAAGTAGAAAATATACATGTTGAATTTACAAATTGACAATAACAAAATTCAAAGCAAGTTATTATAAGTACAGGAGTGTCAAGTTAACTCAGCACCATGACAGTTAACTCTGAACACCACCTGTAGTGACCTTTGACCCCTGACCTGTCTGCAGGACACCCAGGGAGTAATTTCCCAACTCTCTTCTGCTATTTCTGCTATTCCACGACACATGCTGCTTATTTAAAACACCCTACAGTAGCATGCGTTTCCAGCATGGGTGGTCCCGACAGGAACTCTCAACCTGACTGAGTTCATTAGTGCGTTCAGCGCCACTTAGCTCCGCAGGACCTTTGTTCTCTTTTATTGGCTCTTTAGTCAAACATGCCTGATGTCGTTTAGTTTAATAGGCTACAGTGGTTTTATCACTTTTGATTTGTGGTGCGTTATTACTGGGGCTTCTCACTAAGCTTACCAGAGATCACTGTTTGGCGAATATAGCCATTTTGGATCTTCAAAGTTAATCCAGATTCCCGTTTCTGTCACACACTGCTGTGCCGCATGTCCAATAGCAACTGCAAGGTGTATAATGCAAGTTCATTATCTTAAATGATTATATTAAGGCCTTTAACTAAGGGAAATTATTTGTATTAAGAGTTATCCACAGGCTTGTGTATTTCTTGCACAGACTGATGACCTCCGGCTATAACTACCATCTTGATTTGTATTTTTACATTATCATAGCACCAGATGCAGTAGAGGAACTTATTGCAGAAGTCTGTCTGTATTTTCCTGCACAAATCTATTGATAGGACTTGTTGTATTTAAACAGCTTAATTCTACATCTACATGCCTATAATGGGTCTTTCTTAGTATAGCATTCCTACCAATTCAATTCAAGTTCATTTCTAAACACAGACATTATTTGACCAAAATGTCTCCCATTTCTCCAGTTCATTCAAATCTTCCCAGACACATTGATCTGCACTAATTGTTATAAGCGTTATAATATAAATATCACTCATTACTTAATTAAATATGTAGTGATTAGTAGACTAAGACGAGTGCAGCTGCCTGTAGTGCTGACTATAGAGGGACAGTTGTCACTGGACCGAGGCCAACTGGAGCGACAGTAGTAGCGCTGCACTATAACTGGAATGACTCAGCCTTACGAGCAGCACTTGTTGAACAAACACACACACACACACACACAGAACAAGTGTTTCTGAGCAGCTCTGCATTCTCCGCATGCTGGAGCCTTTTTAGGTCGCGCCTGCTAAGACCCCCACGACGTTATATTTCAATATTATCAACTGTTCTTACAGCATTTATAATAATGTGAAGGATTTGGTTCTGAATACCGAGCAACACGGGAGGTTTCGATTCATCAGGATGTCATGTCGGCTGAGTGTGATGCACTATTGTTGAGTTCAGTTTAAAAAACTCACAATGTCTTTAATATTTTGACTTTTTGGTGCATTTTCATAGGATTCAAGTGTGTATGCATGATTAGGAATGAAGTAGGGATATGCTGTCAGTTTTTAGAAAGATCAATGCTTCATCAATGAAGAACCATCATGATTAAATCTTTTAACCCTCATGTTGTGTTCGGGTCTCCCGTGACCCGTTTCAAGTTAAAATTATATAATAACTACGCTCTAGTGTTTTTTATCGGAACAAGGCTTCATGATATCCTCCACAACAGATATATAAACACTACAACACAGATTTTGACAATTTTAGCCAAGTCTGAAGGTCTCTAAAAAAAAAAGTGTATAATTTGGTGTTCGGGTCCGGGGAGACCCGGCAGAATTGTTGTTGGCCCAATCAAGATTCATCTTTGACTTTAGACACCCCAGCTCCTTCATCAACTGTAAGAATAATTTTTCGCAACACACACCTGCTCTCCCCTCCCTCTGCCCCCCTCCCCCCACGGGAACTCGACCTTTCACAAAGAATATGTACACTAACACTTGAACTTGATTACACATATGCTCATTTGCAATATGTGGTGTAATGTGTTTTGGGGCCATAAAATTGCAACAGGATTGTACGGTTATGAATGCATTATAAGTTAGTTATGATGTAGTTAAAACAATATTGGATGATAGTCATTTTTCTTTAGTGTTTTGGACTGAAATAAATCATGGGTCAAAATTGACCCGCGAACACCATGAACGGTAACAGCTTTCGAACACAACACAAGGGTTAAACATGATAGTCATCTTTCTGCAGAATCTGTGTCGAGGCTTTCTGAGTTTCATAGCCTTCCCAGTTGCTTCGCCTTTTACGGCAGTGAAAAAACATGATCATTGAAATGATTTCATCTGTGTGAAATAGTGCGTCAATACAAATCCAAATGATTGTTGCCACACGACAGATCTTAAGCTTTGATGTTGTTCTGCTTCCAATCACTGAGCTGGATGTGTTGTGTAATTATCCTCCAGTGGGGCCTTATCCGGAAAAGCTCTGTTGTAACACTTTAATGATGACAAAGGTTGAAGAAAAAACTGTTTGACATGAGAGGGATTCACAGTATGTGGGCTGCTCTAGGGGGGGGTGTTTTAGTTCGGGAAAATCCCACTGTGGAATCCCAAAAAAGGCAAAACTGTCCCCTTCCAGAAAGTCCCAACAAAAAGAGACATTTGGTAGAGGACTCCTCCTTCAAATCTCACAGGGGACATAGCTCAAAGAACAACTTGGAAGGGGCTTTTTTTGAGGTAGTGAATTGGGGTCATGTTTCCTGACAGAGAGAATCATTATCTGGTCTGAGATCAGCGCTTCAGCTACACCATGCTGAGGCTGTGGTAGGTTATGAATGTTTTCTAAGGAAACCATGAGTCACAGTTCCCCTCTTATCACCCTACGGATGCTCACTAAGTCACCGGCTTTACTCACTCTTAGCTTGGGTCAGAGTGGTCTCCACTGGGGGTTTAAATCAATCTTACGGTTGTTTCTGAATCATGATTATTCACTGTGGTGTTGGTTTTTTAGGGATTAACTTGGAATTGGTTGTTACAGCACGCTGAACAGGCCCTGTAGATCTTGGTTATTTAAAGTGGAGGATGCATTGCAGTTCTTTTGTAATCTTGACCCTTCCCTATTGTTGTCATTCAGGTCACTTCGTAGAGGAAGCTCCTTCTCCTTCCTCACCCCTAGACCACAATGGGACTTCAGTCTGGTGAGTACAGCAGGGCTACGGACAAAATGTTATCTCAATTTCTTTTTGAACTTCACGTGTATTTATTTTTTATAGTTCAAATTTGTATTGAATTTTCTATTCAGAACAAAGAAAATTGGTGGTACATTGCATAAACAAATCCCTCTCCCCCATTGGTCCTGGCATTGACATTAAAAGACATGACATGGAAAAAGTAAAATAATAACAAAATAGAAAATTAGGTACATCAGCAATGGAAAAGAAAAAGTGTCCAATTCTTGATAAACATTCAAATTAAATAGTCTCCATCTGCCTTTATGTGTGTCCAGAAACACTCCCAAGGAGTATCCTCAGCATTTTCAAAGCCTTTCATCCTAGTGAGCATAGCTCATAGCATTAACCCATTCCTCATTAACCCATTCCTTCATATGCGGAGGCTTGTCTATTCTCCAATGCCTCGATATAATCCTTGAAGCTGTAATCAAACCAACCATTATAACAGAGTTCATGTGTATTTATTCAAATGAATGGCGAGTTTTAAGAGTATTCTCCGTGCGAAATAACCCCAAAGAAACCAGATTGTTCATCATGCATCGTTGAGGGTTGAACAGTATTTACTACACTTCTTGTTTGCAATGTCACACAGTAATGTATCCGCTGTTTAAGATCTGTAACGACGAATAAGCAACATAGTAGGCTACAGCAGAGTCAAAGAGTTATTGGTTGTTCGGTTGTAGGCAGGATTATAGTCATGGGAAATAAATCTCCTAACTTTATCAGATCATATCATTCAACTTTTTTAAGATCGTTTTATCAGCCATCCCTAATATAGGCCTCATATTCTCCAGTTTGCAGGTCATATTAGGCTGCCGGCATAACAGGAAAATACAGTTTGGCAAGTTTATAACCAGAGATGGCAAAAGTACACACATCCTTTACTCAAGTAGAAGTACAGATACTCGTGTGCGTCACACTGTCCCGAAATTGACACCAGATGGACACGCGATAAAGGAAATGTTCAAACTCGGCTCTGATCGTAACAATATCCAGCCATTCGTGAGGGCATCTTAAGCCATCGTATGACCGCCGGTGGAGTTTCTCAGGCTCCGGCAGCAACTTCGTGAGCGGTGGCAAAATCTTTGGCATGCCAAAAAATTGCCAAAAGACAATACGAAGGAAACAAGAAGCTGCCCGATTGTTTCAGGAAGGCAACACGACTACGTGAAGCCCTCGCGATGCCGGCGTGTAGCCATCGTATTATAGTACAATTTGTGTTCTGTGAAACTGAAAAGGATATTACATTGTTTTTGTTACTTTCGTTGCGGTTGTATGTCTTAAATGTAATTTAGGTTAACTTCCTGTTTTATTTAGATGCTTTTATTTTTGAAGGCGAGTTTACGCTGTTGACAGGAAGTTGTTGTTGCTATGGAAACAACATGACGGCGTGTGTGGTTCGGGTGCCATCGTGTGGCCTTCTGTAGGCGTCGTACTTGCTTCGGCTGTTGACCAAGTTCGGGGCCATCATCGTGCGAAATTCACAATTCCATATTCGTGTGTCCATCTGGTGTCAATTTCGGGACAGTGTGACGCCAGCCTTAGAGAAGACCAGGAAATGATGGATACACGGATCGTGTTCAAATCAATAGGCAAGCAAAGACTCTATGATCACGCCACCAAACACACATTCAAACTAAAGGAACCAGCCTGTTTGGAAAATGTAAGAAGTAGAAAGTACAGGTATTTGGGTTCAAAATGTAAGAAGTCAAAGTAAAAAGCCAAACATGTGGGGTAAAGTACTGATGCCAGAAACATGTACTTAAGTACAGTAACGAAGTATTTGTACTCCACTACATCCCACCACTGTTTATAACTAATATAAACAACCTACAGCAGAGTGGTGAGTGTCATTACTGAAACATGTGCAGGGAGGTCCGTAGCAAAGAGTGCCAAGAAGCAGGAGAATGACCTACCTTTATTGACTTTATACAGAATATACAGATGTTTGCATTCTGTAAACACATTCAACATCTGCACATTTCTCCGAGCTGGCTCACTTCTGTCCAGTAATGCAAACTGGGACTGCACTTGAGCAACGATTCCCGACACTGTGTTGTGTGTTTTGGTTTTAAATCTCCCCTCTGAGTTTTCATCTTGGAATTGGTAGCACTGGTCTTTGTCACAGCGATGGAGGGGGAATGGTTGTTGGCTTGGAGCCACCGTAAACCAGTAAAGCATCCCGACTGGAGGACAAATATCTTATTTACTTTACCGTCCTTACTCCAAGCATATCAAGCATTTTGCGCAATACAAAAGTTCCTTATATTGTCAATCCCTGGGCTTCATCTGGCACCTCTTTTGTTATTACCGTTTGTTTAAGTCATTAGGTTGAGTTATCCAAAAAAATCATCTTTTGGGGTGAAAGTGGGGGTTTCATAGCAGCAAAACTCAGTGATTGATAGGCAAGCTGAAAATGTAAATAAGAAAAGATACTTAACAAGATGTAGTGTACACTTAAAGTCCCTTTAAACATATTTTCTAAATCAACATTACTGTAAGCGAGGGTGGTAACATGTTTTTGTCCATAAAGGTTTTATCAAAAACAGACTTATCATAATTTGACATCCTGATGAAGATGCCTGGAAACTTCACCTCCCGAGACTTAAAAAAGTCCTTATTTTATATGTTCAGGTTCATTTAGTTTATTGTGAATTGAATTTGTAATATATGTTTGTATCTTTACAAGTTAGTCAGCCATTGTTTCAGATGCATGTGAGCACCAATACGTTAGCATTGTCTGGTTCTTCTTCTGACTGTAACAGCAATATTTACATGTGTAACTAATGCAACAGATGTTAAAAATTGAGCTTATTTTGCTCACCATATTTCGGCCCACCAATAGCAACTATAGGCAAAGAATTGGTTGCAACTTGGAGACCAATACCGCCAAGCCATGCGTTATACTGTCACTATGTACAGCCTGAGAAGTAATGTGTCTGAGGAATTTGTGAGACTGTAGCACTATTTGAGATTTATAGACTGTCTGTGACATTTCAAGTTATTATGAAATATAACCGTGTTGTTGCAAATGCAGCACTAATTTAAGAGTTATCGTCCTGTGGAGAAAACTATACCGTACATCCAAACTCTGTCTTTTTTTAAACTATAAGGGCTGCTCACGATCTGGATCTACAGCCCTCTTTTCGACATTCAATCACTAGCCTTGATCCTCTGGTTTGGAGTGCCAACAGCGGAGGGAAATCTATAAACTTTTACATTCCTGGCCAGCTTTCCCCTTTGGCAGCGTACTATAGCTCCATCTAATACCTCACTTGAGGGTATGTAGCTCCTTCACGGCCTGTTCGTGTAGCCGGAGAACAAACGCTGGATAAAGGAAATCCAGCCCGCTCTGATTCCCCTGCCAGAGGAACATAATGGCCTACAAAGTGCTGCTGTCTGTAATAGACTGGCTTGCTTGTGGTTTACAGTCAGCCTTAAATGAGACGAGCTGATTAGAAACATGAAAAGAGCGAGGCGATTAGACGGCATGACGAGTGTGGAGGCATGCCGGGGTTTACAGCTGCCTGAAACACGATCCATGGAGAAATAAAAGCAGGGTTAGAGGGAGAGAAGGCCAAGCACTCTTTATCTTGCCAGCCTGCTGCCTTTGATTCGCTAACATGGCACGCTTAGATCATCCACTATAGCCATGTGGAGCTTGTTAGCTCACCCTCAAATACTCAAGTACGGTACTTAGGTAACATTATGAGGGAATTGTATGCTGCTTTGTACTTCTACTCCACTGCAGTTCAGAGGTAACTTGTGTACTTTTCCTCCACTACATGTATTTAATACCTTTAGTTACTTCACAGATGTGGATGAATGATGTGAAATCTAATCAAGTGTTAAATCAGACTTTAGTTCCACCTGGAGTAAATTCACAAGCTACCCTGCAGTATACAAAGTCATTCAAACTAGCTGCACCTTTACCAGCTTTGAGAACACTTTAATGATCAATCATTATAAAACATATCATATATATTATTCTGAAATGGACCAATCTGCACAATGACTACTTTTACTGTCGCTACTTTAACTATATTTTGATGAGAATACTTTTCTTCTTTTACTTGAGGAACATTTTGAATGCAGGACTTTTACTGTAACAGAGTATTCCTACACTCTGGTACATCTACTTTTACTCAAGTACAAAATCTGAGTACTTCTACTTTTACTTAAATACAAGATCTGAGTACTTCTCCCACCTCTGCTTTCAATTTACTCCCCCCAACCGTTTTATCTGTCACTTATAAATCTACCAAACGGCTTGAAATGAAAGAATCCTGGAGGTGTCTTTTCATATCTCGACCCTGCCACTTTAGGCTTGAAGGTTTTGCCAACGCTTTGAATAAAGTTCAGCCAAGTCCTCGCCTTTCAAGTGGTTAGAGGGGTATTTTTTTCTAGGTACAGGTGGGGGTGCATTAGCCTCGAGGCGAAACCTTGGAAAGAGGCAAGGCAAATTCCCCGGGCGCTTGTTGAATTCGCTCAGACTACATCAGGTACGAGGCTTCGGGGGGGCTTTCTGTCTCGGTAAGAATGTGAGTCAGGTTTCCAACTCAATGCCAAGGTGAAGCATATCAAACCAGACTGCTTGTTTGGTGGAATGTGAAGGTAGTTTAGGGCCAGATTCTATGTTTTTTTTACCATTTAAGCAACATGTTGAGGCGGAGGAGAGATGCCAGAGGGAAGAGTCGCCTGTGATGAGCAGCTTTTCATCACATGATTTAATACGACTGTCAGCTGCTGGAATCATGCAAACTTTGATAATTATTGCGGCGAGACCATGCCCATATCCACAGCCATTTATATTAAAATAAGACCGACTTCTTCAACCACCGACTGTCTGAAGATTCCTCAGCATTCCTCAGACGCCAGGATTTATATCAGCGATCCTTTGATATCACGTAATGCATCCAACGTCCATTCAACAGCTGTATCATCCCTCTGCAAATATGCTTTGATCTAGCATCGCAGTCTTCCATTAATGCCTCTTAATAGTTGATTACATGTGTTAAGTAAACTACATTTTTGCCAGTTTTTAATTGCTCTCTGTGATGTTATACAGGGTTTAACAAGGGGTCATAAAAGCACGTTGTAATGTCTATCTCATGAGCGTTTCAATCTCATTTTCAAAGCACAAACAAAATCCACAGTCTTTTAAACAAGTACTTTGCAACCACATGACTGCATTAAGTATGAAGTATGACCATGCAGTAAATCTGGAGTTCTCCATCTCCCCTTTGTTTCTTTTTGAATAGCCGCTCTGCTGAAGGAATTAATGAATTGGTTTATCAGTACCAAGACAATGAACAGCTAAAGTTAAACCAGTTTCAACTGTCCTCATACGCTATGATACGTTACTTTGTGGGGGTCATACAATACAAGGATCCAATATGAAACGAGACATTGAATGCTGTCAGATCAAGTTTGAATCTTTTCTTGCATTACAGCAGCTCCATTTACAGCATCAATAAGGACAAACATTAAAGAAAAGAAACAAGGAAACATACGATACTACACGATCCTTTTGTGAGGTTCATATGATACGATGCGATACGATCTACTTTGTTGTCCCCGTAAGCAAATTAGTTTTTAGCACCCGTCTGTAGTTCGACAGAAGATACAAATCATACTACATGATAAAACACATTAACAACGCGATACAATACTTTAGCAATAAGACAGTAACGCTATCCTATCCTCTGTAAGGATGTAAGTGGCTGCCTTTCTTCCCACACGGTGCTAATGGCTCATTTCCACCGCAGGCCTCACTCGACTTAGTACGGTTTTGTTAGGCCTTGTTAGGACTGGCTCACTTTAATGCTGCGCTTCCATTACAGTTTAGGAACTGGGGTAGTATCTATAGTAACGCAGTGTAGGCGGAGCCGTGACGTCATCTTCAGAAAAACAACATCAGCCGTTAGCTGTTAGCACTCAAGCTCACAGCTCCTCATATCTGTTCAGAAACTAGACAAAAGTTAAACAAGTAAACCACAGACTGTCTGTGTCATGGCGAATACAGTCGCTGGTTTATTTATGTCTGTAGGCCGTTGTTGTGAGTGTGGACGGTCGGAGCATATACTGCGTTAGCTTAGCCGATCTCCATTTAGAAAACACGCATTTTAAAAGGTGTTTCGCCTGCCGTCTGTCTGCAGACTTGTCAAAGCATTAATTCATGGTTTTTACTAACCGGTATCAGTATGTTGTTACTTCGGCATCATTTTGAAACGTGTATTACAATTAAATCACGGTAAAATATGTTCATTTTGTTGTAGTTGTAGCCCCCTTGCCAGCGATTCTCTCACTAGTTTAGCATATTCAGCCCGCTTGTTGGCCCCGATAGAACCACGATTTTGTGGGGCCAGAAAAAAGGTGAAAAAGTAGCCCCGGGCCGGAACTAGGCCTAGTGGAAACGCAACCAAAAACGGGCACGGCACGACACGGCACGCTTAAACCGCGCTCCGCGCCATGGTGGAAATGCGCCATAAGTCACTGCTCTACATCTGGCCATTGTTGAGATCTATCCTCATGTGTCATCATCATCATTTACATGACTGAGAGGACAATGACGCTGACAATGACGCTGCTCCACCCAGCCTGCAAGCCCCCATCCCCTCGCAAAACATTAGTTTCAATACACTTAAGCAGCAATACCAAAACTTTGAGTGTTTAAATGCTTATTTAATGACTCAAGTTATTCTTTCTCTCTTTGTTGAAGTTTACTTTTCCCTCCAACTGTCATTATTTGTCTGAAAGTGACGCAGGTTGTTGGTGTTCATTATACGTTTCAATACACCTATTACGTTAGACAACGCAAAGTCTTTGAGTGTTTAAACTTGCATTGCAGACCCAAATGCTTCTTTCTGTCTTTGTTGAAGTGTTTCCCTTCCCTTCATCTCTACGGGTGAGACCTTTCTTGGCTGTTTGGGCTCCTTTCTGATCCAGTCGGTTGTGAAGTTAACAGATGGATTTTTCTTCTAACATCCATCCATAGCCATTGTCACATGAAGCTGGGAAATTGTTAACGACGTGTTCTTCTCCATGCCGAATCCTATCAGCAGGCTAGTATCTAAAAGTCAGTCATTGTTTGTCTGAAAGTGACGAAAGTTGTTTAGTAGTGGTGTTCATTATACGTTTCAAAGCACCTATTACGTTAGACAACGAGTGTTTAAACTTGCTTTGCAGACCCAAATGCTTCTTTCTGTCTTTGTTGAAGTGTTTCCCTTCCCTTCAAGTGTTACATATTTATATTCATTTTCACCAATCTCTACGGGTGAGACATTTCTTGGCTGGTTGGGCTCCTTTCTGATCAATGCCTCGGTCAGATTAAGAAGTGTGTGTGAGGTCAGCGGATGGATCTTTCTTCTAACATGATGTCATTGTTAACGTCTTGTCAGCACCCTGGTATCTAAAAGTCACTCGTTGTCTGTCTGGACGAAAGTAACGAGAGTTGTTTGCAGTGTTTATGTTGTCTGTGTACATTTTCATGCTTTTATGTGATGTACAAATCTGTCAGTGTCTCCCCACATGAGTAACAAAGTAGCCCGGCCCAGTTTCTAGTGTGTGTGGGTGGGGGGCGTGTGTGTATGTTGAGTCAGAGTGTTTACGTTGGACCCAGCCCACCATTTGAACAAGTCGCTGCCTGTTGTGTTATTCTATCTGTGAGCGGCTGACAGAGGGATTTCCAAAGGTGGCGGGAACAGGACGTCTAATTTTCTTCTTTATTTGTCTGTTTTCGAACGGAGATTACTCTAGTGTTGTTGTTTTTTACCTCAGACCAGAGCCTAAGACAATATTTAACTTGGAGGGAGATTTCACACGTAGCACGCACACTTTGTGGACACACTGACCGTCACCTCTGTTCAGGCCTTTCTTTGTTTTGGAGGTTTTTATAACCTGGTCTGGATGTTATTCTGCTCACTAACACAAATACTGTCAAATCAGCAGCGTCTGAGAAACGTATGTTCTCCAAAGAGATGATGAAAAACAAAATCTTTACCATAGAGAAGGCCTGTATTTAAATTCAGACTTGGTTTATATCTTAGGCTTTATTAGACCATGGTTGGCATTTGGGTTTTTTATGATTTTTAAATCAATGTGAAGTAGTAAAGTATTACATGTATTGGATGAACCAATAACAGACCAGTTAATTGCAGCTAATTGCTTTTATACATCCGTTACTACGTTTGTTTTTTAAAAGCAAACTACAACCACTTGCACATTTTTATGGAAAGTTTTCATAATTGAAGTTTCATTTTATCCCCTTCACAGTTCGTCCACTCATTATAAGACCAAAAAACAATGTGTTCATGTACAATAAACTCATTTAGTTTGTCTTTAATTTGAATTAGTTTTAAATCCATAACTAAATAAGGGTATGAAGTACATCAACATGATCATATTGTATTCATAAAAACATGTATTAACAATGAACCCAGTGTGCATAAAATACAAATACATTTGAAGAGGAGTTTTTAAAAAGTCTTAAAAAGGACCAACAGATTTTGAAATTAAAAAGTGGAGGGACCTTAATTTAAAAAATGGTATACTCTCAAACCGTAAATACATGTTCTAATAGAAAAGTAAAGCATTGTGTTTTGTAAAATGTAAGATTTAATTAGCTGAATAAAAACGTGTTGTTATCATTTGTGTTTGAGGTGAAAAGCATCGTAAAGGAACACTAAACCGCTGCATTCATTAAAAACGTCCTGTTATCTTAATGTTACATGTCTGAGAGGTCTAATATGTCTGATGGGTGTCACATGTCTGATAGGTGTAATATGTCTGATGGGTGTAATATGTCTGATGGGTGTAATATGTCTGATGGGTGTAATATGTCTGATGGGTGTAATATGTCTGATGGGTGTAATATGTCTGATAGGTGTAATATGTCTGATGGGTGTAATATGTCTGATAGGTGTAATATGTAATGTAAAGCGCTTTGAGCATTCGGAAAAGCGCCTCATTCCTCAGCTAGCTGTAAACCCATCAGTGAAGGAATGGATGGAAGTACATGACACGATCTTTTGTCACGTGCAGCTCTGCTAACAGCCTCCTATTAACATCCAGTGCAACCCCTGAGCAGAAAGCTTTTTACATTGTAATGCATGTGGGAAAACGAACAGGTTGGAGAGGAAACGACAAACAAACAAACGCAGTCATTCATCGTCAGACACTCCTAACCACTCTGTGTCCAGTTTGGCACTCAATCAGTTCTTCGTCCTGTGTGTCCACCCAAAGGCAGTCTGGGTTAATAACTAACTGCGGTAATATAGATCCCCAGGGGTCCCAACCCCACATGCCAGACTCCTGTTCTCACCTGCTTTCTGACCCACATGCAGGTGTTAAAGCCTCCTGCCGCCTAATTAACCCTTTCCTGTTCTCACAAGGACCTCCAGCAGAGTCTATTGTAGCTTCACTATATAGAGATACGAGGGGCAATGAGCATAATTGGCCTAAAGTGCGAGCGTGGAATGGTCTGGTTGTAAATTACTCGGCTTGTTAGTTTAGTATTAGCACCCAGACGGGGATGTGTACTGCTGCACAAAGAAATATGCTGATGATACTGTGTGGAACTCAGATCTCCTATCATGCTATTTTTAGGCATACATTATGGGTCTCAGATATATACAAATATATAAAAAACATGTCTACAGGTTAGCTCTGAGTGTTAGCGATGCTTGCTGATGTAAACAAAGACCATATTACGTCAAAAACACGTAGGGCATTGTTTCTGTAGGGCCGTGGGTCCACATTTCCGATATGACGTTTTTAGAGATTTGGGTACGGAGGAAAAGAGAGAGGGTTTTGTTTTCTGATACTTTGAGAGTTCCCTGACACACCGGGGACACGTATTTATGTATAAAATACATACAAAAGTGAATTTTGCATGATAGCAGACCAAGAGGGGATCAATATAGGAATCAGAAACAGGTTTATTGCCAAGTAGGTTTACACATACAAGCAATTTGACTAGCATGTACTGAAGAAACGTGAATTGATTGTGTATTCAAGACTCTTTTTCTACGTTTTTGAAACAGGACTTCTTAAAATCTGCATCATAATAAAGTTGAATATTACATTAACGTGTTTTAGTGATGCTTGTTGAGTCCTCCAGCTAACTTCCTTCCTTGTTGATCTCTCCACAGAAACGGAAACGCAGAGAGAAGGATGACAGCGACGCAGTCAGCCTGTGCAGCTTCGACTTTAAGGTAAAACACATCTCTTTATTTCAAGTTACTCTAGGGCTTTCCACACTCTCAGTGAAACATGTGTGATTTAAAGAAAACCTTTCGTAGGTTTAGTTCAATATTCTTTAGTTTTTTTGTGTCTTTAAATAAGAATTGAGGAGTCCAGACTTAGTTGTATGCACAATATCGAAATGTCTTATAACATTAGATGGTGAGAATATGTATTAAAGGACTTTAGATAAGTTGAGTTGGGCTATTAAGTTAATGTTAAGGCTTCAACATGGGATTTCAAGTCTGCCACTGAGCAATAAGCTCAAAAAGTCTATTACATTTTAGTCTAAAAAGTAAAAAAGAAAAAACTGGAATTAATGGAACAGCCAGTTATGTGAATGAATATTTTATTGTCCATCACATTCATTCCTATCCAGACAGTTTGCAACTTTATTATTAATATAAGTGTATGATTCTGTGGCAAAGGTCAGTGCCAAATTGACGCCAATGGTTTTAAGCGAGTGACTTTTCATTTGCAGGCTATAGGACACAGTATTCATGCTATTGTGAAAGTAAACCGGTGCTATAATCCAAAAAATATTGATGAAGCCAGAGAAACAATTATCTAAGGCAGATCTGGGATCAGTTTTACTGTTATGCATAGATATGGTGCACAACATATTTTTCTTGCAGGGTTTGAGTCATTAGAAAAGGATTATGTTCTCCATCTTGTGTCCTGTCTGTCTTGTTTGTTGTGTTTAAACATTTAAAGGTAACACTAAGTTGCTTAGCTACTAACTGATGGCCAAATCTGATCTCCTGCTGTGTCTGAAAACACAGTCTTTCCTCTGTTTATTCAGGGCATATCATTCAAATGACTCGGCTTATCACGGAAAGACATCCAGATAAAGCCCGTGTTTGTTTGGTGAAGCGCCCGTTGCAGTCTGCTGCCAGATCTGTGTGTAAAAACCTGCTTTGGTGCAACTGAAAGGCGGGACTGGCCAGGTTGGAAAATACACCTCATCGGGTGTGTGGCTGTGAGGTTTGCACAGAGATCAGTGGTATTATTGTAGGATGATCTTGTCATAACTTAACCTCAACTCCCTTTAGCTTCAGGCTCATTTTGCTTTTACACCACATATGCAGGTCATAGTCTGTTTGACAGTCCTCTTGTGAACCTGGAGATGTTGAGTACCCCAAAGTGTTATGATAGAAATGTATAGTATGGGTCTCCAGCACATAGAAACTGCCAGATGCTATCTTGCACATGTTGGGCAATTTGCACAATTAGCATACATTGCAATAACTAGCATATAGTTACAAAGTATCTTGGCCAATTTGAACAATTATGGAATGGTTTTGGAGATAATGGAGAATGTTAAATACATTTCTAAAATGTTCAGGCTCTAAAATGACATTTTTAACCAGAAAGTGGCCATATTTGTACATTTTGGGCAGATTTTGGGTCAATTTGGAAGTTTTAGGGGACTCCAAACCTCAATTTTTGATCCTACAAATGTCGGAAATTGATTCAACATGCTCACTAACCCACAAAACCACTTCCAAAATTGTCCAAATCCACAAAGCCATTTTCTGGCTATTGTCTGCATATGCTAATTAATGCAATTTATTCCAATTGTTCAAATTGCCCAATATATGCAAGTTAGCATCCAGCAGTTTCTATGTGCTGGGGAACCGTACCGTACAGTTCTAACATAACACTTTGGGGTACTCAACATTTCCGGGTTCACACTGCTGGCAGGTACATTTAAAGTGAATTAAAGTATTGTACCGGTAGTATGTTTGGGAGTAAATCTCCACTCCGATCACCCGTACAGATTAGGATCAACCTGTCGCCTCTCTCCATTTATTCTGTCTCAACTTCTGTAACCAGTTGGATCAGTTTCTCTGCTTTAACTAAACAAAGCTTATGAGTGTTGTGGGGAGAGTCAGTCCCGGCGCGGGCGGGGGGGGGGGGCACTCCTTGATTTATAGCCGAGCAGCGTGCCGTGTTCTGCTTTCTTTCTTTTCTTATTGTACAGACTAATCCCCACACACTCTGCTCCACATACAGAGGCAGTGCTTATAGTAGTTGTTGTTAACCGTATGGCTGCTGGGTGACTGACTCTAGATGCAGTTGTTAAGTCAAAGATGCAAGGAATGGTCTTAGAAGGCAGTACTTTTAATGTACAATTACTTTCATTATTGATCAAACTGCCAATTTCTCAGAGCCAGGGGTGACGTCTTTAAATGTGGTTTGGTCTGACAAGCACTTTAAAATCAAATGACATGACATCCAATCATATATGGCAAAGACAAACAGCAAACTAAAACAATGCGCGAAAACAACATTTCCATTCATTAATTAGCATTCATCTTTAAGGTAGCCTATCAACGCGCTCAACCTCTTCTCTTTAACATCTACATGCTACCACTGGCTCAGATAATGCAAAACAACAAAATAAGTCACCATAGCTATGCGGATGACACACAAATTTACGTAACCATTTCACCAGGAGATTATACTCCAATTCAAACACTGAGTAAGTGCATTGAACAAATCAATGACTGGATGTGTCAGAACTTTCTCCAATTAAACAAAGATAAAACTGAGGTAATGGTTTTTGGAGCCAAGGAGGAACGTATAAAAGTTATCGCTGAGCTTCAGTATGCAATGTTCAAAACAACAGATAGAGCCAGAAATCTAGGTGTAGTCATGGACTCTGACCTGAGTTTCAACAGTCACATTAAAACAGTTACTAAATCAGCCTACTATCACCTAAAGAACATATCTAGGATTGAAAGACTAATGTCACAGCAGGATTTGGAAAAACTTGTCCATGCTTTTATCTTCAGTAGACTGGACTACTGTAATGGTGTGTTCACAGGTCTCACTAAAACATCTATTAGAAAGCTGCAGCTGATTCAGAACGCTGCTGCTCGAGTCCTCACTGACACTAAGAAAGTGGATCACATCACTCCTGTTCTGAAGTCTTTACACTGGCTTCTTGTGTCAAAGAATTGATTTCAAAATACTGCTGCTGGTTTTTAAAGCTTTGAATGGTTTAGGCCCAAAATACATTTCTGACCTCCTGCTAAATGATGAACCATCCAGAACTCTCAGGTCTTCAGGTCAGCTTTCTGTCCCCAGAGTCAGAACTAAACATGGAGAAGTTATTCTGCTCCAAATATCTGGAACAAACTCCCAGAAACCTGCAGGTCCGCTGCAACTCTGACTACTTTTAAATCCAGGCTGAAGACTTTTCTTTTTGTCGCTGCTTTTAATTGAACTATTCACATCTTTTTTTTTTTTTTTTTTTTTTTTTATATCTTTTTTTTTCAGTTATAAAATAAACAGACATTGGTCCAGATAACCGAAAAAACAACAAAACACATAACAACAAACAACTAAACAAAACATGACGGGGGGGGTGCAAGGATGACTTCCTAAGACAGCTGATTGTGACATACACAGGACATTACATACACAGGACATTACACAGGAGATGCCATATTGACAGGGTCAGATAGGAGAGCTGCGGACAGTGAACCGTAATCCTCCTGTCTCCCCTCAAAATTAGAACTATTCACATCTTAAAGGTAAGGTAGGTAATTTTGGAGAAACCAGCTCGAGTGCGCTAGAATTTGAAAATACACAGCTGGAAAAAATCTGCCACTTCCTTACAGAGCCCCTCCTCCAACACACACGAACGCGCACATGACCAACGAGGGCACGAGATAAGTTTGTGCACAGATGGAAGGCTGACAGGCAGGTAGGCCATCCAGTTATTTTAGCCGGGCCGGCTCAGATGATTGGTCGTTCTTTTTACAGCGCCACGGCTTCCACAGATGACATGTTTTTATGGATTTTTTGTCAAAGCACTGAAGATATTCATTGCTATCGGGATGTTAAGAGCATTCCATGGAATATAACAAAAAGTGTATCTCGAGCCGGTTTCTCAAACTTACCTACCCCACCTTTAAACTGCACTGTAACTTTTATCCATGTTTTTTTCTTTTAATGTTTATTTCAATATCTTTGCTTTTTAATGACTGATTTTAAATGCCATTTTATTAATGTCTTTCATTTTTTGTAAAGCACTTTGAATTGCCTTGTGTTGAAAGGTGCTATTTAAATAAACTTGCCTTGCCTTGCCTTACTGTGGAACTGTCCAACATATTGTGTGTGTGTGTGTGTGTGTGTGTGTGTGTGTGTGTGTTTATGTGTGTATGTGTGTGTGTGTGTGTGTGTGTGTGTGTGTGTGTGTGTGTGAGACAATAACCCTCTTTCACTGTAAATTACGCACATATTGTTTCGACTTGAAGCCTAGTGTGAGTTCCCTGGAAAGTTGAAAAATGAAACAATTTTTCACTTTCATTTTGATGAAAACAGTACGAGGATCTGACGCTTTACACAAAATCCCTGTATCTGTCTGTGCCTCCTTGATACATTAGTTTCTTTTCTACTTTCTGTTCAGGTAAATCTCTGCCAGTTTCACAGAGCGTTGGCGGTTTCACTGATTCTTAGTCACCTTCCTGTGTTTGGTAGCAACCACCGTTGCTATGGGTGTGTGAAAACACTGACACATGTAAAGCCCTAGTGTGTTTCTGGAAGTGTGTTTTCATAGTTTCTTCAGGCAGTTGTAGGATTACATCACCGTCTTCTTCTTCTTTATATGATTGTGTGCGCAGAGGAGTGGAGGTATATATAGTCCTGTGCCCTCAGAGCAGAAACCTTGTGGATTAATAGCGGTGAAGATCACGCCCTAACTGGGGTCTGATTTAAAAACCGACGTGCTCCTAAACCCTTTGGGAATGGTGGCTTTGAACGTCAGGAGCAGGGAAGAAGATTCTCTCTCCATAACATAAATTGTTATTATATTCAAGCTAGAGAGTGTTTACAAATCCAGCAAATCAATTCATGCCAACTACATGGATAAATAAATAAATATCCAGCCAAATGCTTTCCATACAGCATGTGAGCAAATGAGAATGAAATAAAGAGTTGAGAGAATGACATTTATTTAGAGAAAGGAGGAAAGTAAAATGAAATGTTGTTGCCTCGTGAGAAGTTGCAAATCTGAGAGTCCCGGAAAATTAAAGAGGCCCTTTTATGCTTTTTGGGGTTTCCCTTTCCTGTAGTGTGTGTATAGGTTTCTGTGCATGTACATGGTCTGCACCCCCTTCCTTCATTGGACTCCTTTGTTTACTTCTGTAACAGTGACATCACTATGTAACACTTGAGCTTATATTGGCTAGCGCTCCAACACATTGTACGTGATAGGCTAAGGGGCGGGACATCTCTAAGCGGTTGACCAATCACCACAGAGCCGGCCAGCTAACTAATCGGAGCAGACTGGGCTCTGGTTTCAGACAGAGGGTGAAAAGAGGTGCTGCAGCACAGGCAGTATGAGAAAAATAAAGAGCTTTTTGAACATTAAAGCATGGAGACATGTCTCAGTAGAGACACTACATACTGATATACACCTGAACATCAGCAGGAGAGGACTCTTTAAAGTAGAGACACTACATACTTATATACACCTGAACATCAGCAGGAGAGGACTCTTTAAAGTAGAGACACTACATACTGATATACACCTGAACATCAGCAGGAGAGGACTCTTTAAAGTAGAGACACTACATACTGATATACACCTGAACATCAGCAGGAGAGGACTCTTTAAAGTAGAGACACTACATACTGATATACACCTGAACATCAGCAGGAGAGGACTCTTTAAAGTAGAGACACTACATACTGATAACACCTGGACATCAGCAGGAGAGGACTCTTTAAAGTAGAGACACTACATATGATATACACCTGAACATCAGCAGGAGAGGACTCTTTAAAGTAGAGACACTAAATACTGATATACACCTGAACATCAGCAGGAGAGGACTCTTTAAAGTAGAGACACTACATACTGATATACACCTGAACATCAGCAGGAGAGGACTCTTTAAAGTAGAGACACTACATACTGATATACACCTGAAAATGTGCATTATGTGTCCTCTTTAAATGTTTTCTGTTGCTGACCTCCATCAGCAGAGGGCAGCAGCTCCTCCACTGCCCTCTCCTGTTGTTTTAAGTCAGTCAGCACTCTGCAGTGTTTCTTCCCCAAAGCTGTAATTACACTGCTCTGCTGCTGCTGATGTGGAGGTGAAGTTGAACTCCGCCTCAGGACCCCCTCGCTCTCTGGCACGGCAAGGTTAGACAGCGGTGAAACTGCATTACTCATCCTGCTGCAGCACTGAGACAGACAGGTTTGGAGGAGTGTAAATCAGGCTGAGATCCAGCTGCAGCTCAGTGTGACTGTAGGCGGTGAGGCAGGCAGGCGGCGCATGTTGTGTTTAGTTTTTATAGCTGCTGGGCCAGACATGCAGCTGATTCAGCCCGTCCTCCCCGTACAGGATGAGTAACAGCAGGGCTTCACACAGTGTCTTCTCTCGGCACGCGAAAACTACACACAGACAGACAGTTCATGTTTTAATTGGGTCCTCTCTGACTCCTCAGTCTGCATAGTTTGTCGCTCTGCTGTCACTTGAAACCTTAATTCCAAATAATCAGAATCAGAATACCTTTATTAGTCCCACAGAGGGGACATTTACATTGTTACAGCAGAAAAGAGCCAAAGACAGCTCAATGTTACCTACAGTAAAGTATGCATACAAAAGTTTTTAAGATAAAACAAATTATAATAAAAAAAGGTTACACAATTTACAAAATACACATCCTGTAACAGTTCTGAGGATTTAGCACATATAGCACATAGTTGGTTGGTATTTAACAACTGTAAGTAATACACTAATAAGAATTCCTTTATTCGTCCCAAAGAGGAGAAATGTACATTGTTACAGCAAGTAAAGAGATAGCTTAATATTAATTAAGGAGCATGCATAAAATATGAAAGATAAGAAAATAAAAGAAATAGAAATGACACATCCAGTACCAGGAACAGTTGTGAGATAGCAGCCAGGTGATAGTATTAAAGGTCAAAGTATATATTGCACAGAGTAACATATAGATTCTTGTTACAGTAATGGATGGACTTACTAAGAGGTAGCAGCCAGTAGAAGTTTGAATCTAAGCGAGGAACATATTGCACAGAAAGGTTGTTCTGATACTGAAGTTAATGGGTAAGGGTCCAGTTGGTCTGCAGCAGATGAGCCCTCCGTCAACAAAAGAGAGAATGAGGCGACAACATCAATACGCGTCAATCAGCATCTGTGTTTTGTCACACACACACACAGACACAAACACACACACACACACACACAGCACCAGCATGAAGCCTTTGTCCTGTTTCACACCTCTGTGTTGACCCAGGAGGGAGATGGAGAACCATGAACAGGCTGGTCCATCTGCTCAGAACACACACACACACACACACACACACACACACACACACACACACACGTACGTTGTGACACCCTGGTTTGCAGCACGTCCACACATTAGCTGCTCTATCAGGCCTAACACCTTAACTTTTTTTCCTGTGCATTTGTGCAGCAGCTGTGTAGAGTCTGTGGGTTGAGGTGTGGTTCTCCCTCAGCCATGTGTGCATCCGCCTGTCTGGGTGAATCTCTCCTGATGGTGCGCACACATGAATGAAAAGGAGACAACATTTTGATTATCAGCTAAAAGACACTTCAATGTCTTTAATGAGGCTACGTCCACACCAATATGTTTAAAATAAATATTGTTTGTTGAGAAGAATGTGACGAATAAAGGAAGAAATGATTTGTTTCATAGATCCAGTGGTGTTTAGTAACTAAGTACATTTACTAAGGTACTACTTTATTGAGTATCTGCTTTTGTACTTCTACTCCACTTCAATTCAGAGGTAAATCGTGTACTTTTACTCCACTACATGTGTTTAATACCTTTAGTTACTTCACAGATGTGGATGAATGATGTGAAATATAATCAAGTGTTAAATCAGACTTTAGTTCCACCTGGAGTAAATCCACAAGCTACCCTGCAGTATACAAAGTCATTCAAACTAGCTGCACCTTTACCAGCTTTGAAACACTTTAATGATCAATCATTATAAAACATATCATATATATTATTCTGAAATGGACCCAATCTGCACAATGACTACTTTTACTTTTGGTACTTTCAGTAGATGTTGATGCTGATACTTGTCTACTTTTACTTGAGTAACATTTTGACTGCACGACTTTTACTGAAACAGAGTATTCCTACACTCTGGTACTTCTACTTTTACTCAAGTACAAGATCTGAGTACTTCTACTTTTACTCAAGTACAAGATCTGAGTACTTCTCCCACCTCTGCATAGGTCCTCAGTCTCTGTCTGTCAAGAATCGACGCCAGGCATAAACCCAGCAGAACTAACATGTTTTCAAACTCCAACCCTGAAACTGGCCAACATGTTGCCCACTATGAAACCAATCAACATATTGGCTTTGGTTTCCCCCTCCCAGTGGAATTGAATATATAGGTTTTAGTTCAAACATCTGCCTGAGTGTGTCACATGCCCCCCACCATTGATATTCTAATTGATCACCTCCCCCAGCTGATCAGCCTGATAACGGCTCTGTTTGAAGCAAAGGGCACAGAGCGTTTCCACTCACAGCTGAAACTGTTCGGGATGCAAAGGTGATTTGATTTGACTTGTAGATTATCATGACTGTAATACTCATGATCACAGTAAAGAGGGGAAATAATAAGAATTGATAAGTAACAACCTTAACCATTTCTGCAAGCTATAGAATATAATAAATATGCAGTGATGTCAGAGATTTAAAAACTGTGGAAAGCAGGGTTGACGAGATAAAATGCCATTTTAATTAAATAAAAATGCATTAAAATATCAATAAAGAAACATCTTTTAATTGTTTAGGCTGTAATGGTAATCAAAAATCATTTCCACATAAGTTGAACTGTTGAATAATTACTATTTAATATTGTTTGCATTGATAGTAAAGCTAGTTCTTTAAAAGCAGCATCTTTTAACACCTATTTTTATCTTTTTTACAACACTTTTAAACCCAAATGTGAGGACAATTTCATCTTTTTACCTCTCAAATGTAAAAAATATGAATGCAAGTCATACATTTCTCAGGTTTCACTGCAAACCTTCAACCAGTTCCAGGAGTTTCAGTATTTTTCCAACCCTTATCAGAGTTGTTTTGTGTCAACTTCATTTAGTAGAAAGCTTTACTCGTGATCTTAGAAATTCTCACTACTGTTTGAGTCTCAGTGGACGGATCAACAGAGCCTGCGGGCAGCTCCCCCCCCTCTGCTTCCACAAAACCCGATCCCACATCATATCCAGCCATGAAGCTGGCTCCTCCCTGTCTGAACTCTCAGTATAAAGCCCTCCCTCTCCTAGTCCACCTCAGAACAAAGTTTAGAAACTGTGTGAGTGAGTTTAGCCTGACTGAGGGAAGCAGAAACCTCACATGGAGAAGGTTTATTTATCTATTTAACTCACCGTCTCCTTTTTCCTCTCGGATGTGGATTACTTGAAGCTGACTCGTCAAAGGATTAAAAAAAGGATATTGTGTTTTTTATTGAAAGCTATGGTGGCTTACGATGAACTGGGTAGCTTGGTGCCTATCAAACGGACTCTGCAAGTGATAGACTACCAGAACCAAGCCAGCAAAGACTCAGAGGTGAGGAGCACAAATGCACAATTGCGGTGATATTTCTACTTTTAAAATGTTTTAACACGGATGTCCTTTAAATGGAGTCATGGTCTTGTGTCAGATTGTGAGTGAATCAGCGCCTATCCCTGTTTTTATCTCACCTAGTCCCACACTGTTTGTTCATGTGTGTGTGTTCTTCTAAGGTGAACTTTGTGCCTAGGCTGAGGTTTGAGATACTAAAGTTAATCATTGAGTTTCACCGCACCTACGAAAAGGTTAACAAGTCGATTGACCTCTCTTAGGGTTGTGTATTCCCTGTGTCTTCTTCTTAAATATGCATCCCAGCAGAGGTGGGATATGGACACAAACAGTGAAGCAGCAGGGGTAAACTCCCAGTCAGCAACCATGTCTACAATTACTTTGCTTCTTTTGACCTCTGACATTAGAAAAAGCCACTTATCTGTCATGCAAAGCAGCCTGAAAGCATTCCTTAAGCTGCAGAAACAGGTGTCGAAACCAAGGTGTGCTACTTAAAAAAAAGTAGCATTGCAAAGTGCATTGTTCCCTTTTGGGTTTCAGGAAGATGTGCTTTCATTGACAGTAAACCACTTGATAAAAGAGAAGTCAATTCAAGAAGTGAGTCCTGTTCTTCAATGAACTGCACAAATGACTCACTCTGAGTTTCCACATTGTGCTGACTTGCTGATGACCTCGAGTCATTCGTTTGCGGTGTGACTGTTCTGGTCTCTATCGGCTGTTATCCCAGGCTCACATCTGGCATATTTGCTCACCAAAGTGACATCAAAGGGAGAGCACAGGAAGCACTTTTGGGGGAAAACTCCTGACATTTAAAGGGTTGTAATCTTGGGTTAGAAGTTGAAAAGAGTGCACCACACATGGACAATACGTCTGTCTGGAAAGTGGTTCCTCTGATAATCAAAAGCAGCAGCTCCAACCCCGGATCTGTCTGGTTTCCTGAAGTGATCCAGACTCAGCGTAACTTTTTGGTGAAACTGCCAGGAATAGCAACTTTCCCTGTCCGTCTGCACGGCTTCACTTTACTGCAGATAAACAAAGACTGGGACTAGTGGTCTTTTGTTATTCTGGGGCCAGTTCACAAAGCACTACTGACATTCAGGATCTGCAACACTTTTTTTTACAATACTTTCTTTTGTCTACTGAGATTTAAAGGTCCCAAGTCAAAACCCTGTCCCTGCACGTGGTACAGAGTCAAAGCTGTTAAAAATGTGGCGTCTCTTTTTTCTGGCCCCTGCCACTAGAGGGCTTTTGCAAAAATCCTCAAAGCGTTCTGTCTGCAGGCTGAGACTGCATGGCCGCCGCAAACCAGACGGAGTGGATCTGTTTCCCAGCTGTGTCCGCAGAGCCTAAAGCCTTCAATGGCTGCTCTGTTTCCCAGATTCGCTGAGCCAAGGCAAAACCCCATTTGGCCTGAGTCAGGAGAAAACATATTGGGCCTTCTTAGCGGTGCGGTGTTCATTTCAGAGCCTTCATTAGTGTGAAGATCTGGATTGCAGGGAGTGTAATCTTCAGAAATGCTAATTATGGCTGTGGCTGTCTCGTGATGTTTTTTTTTTTTTGAAGAGGCTCTGAAATCATTACCTCAGATCTTCAGCTCTTTCATTTCTGTGTCTGTTGTTGTTGGAGCGAGGCCAAGCACTTCTCTTCTTTCTGACAACCTCAGGGCTGGGTGAGAGAAGGGGAGAGAGAGAGGGGGGGGGTCACCTGGCCCAGGTGTAGTGCTGCTCTCACGCGAGGCCTTTGAGAGCCTGTCTGAACCCGCAGTCGTTAAAAGTGCCGTGAACGCTGTGTAAACACTTAAAAAAGGGCGCACATTCACCGTCTGTTTATGACTGCCGTGGGGGTCTTTTTTTACTCTTGACACACTGTCCCTACTGCTTTTAGCAATAAGGTAGCATACTTTTAAAGAGCAATCTAAAGACCCCCCCCCCCCTGTTTAATTTGGCTTTATTAAATGCTAAATATCTATTCAGACAGATAAACAGTTATAAACCAAAAGGGAAGCATTGATCACACACTGTTTAAGTTAAGGAACAAATCCACCCTCAGGGGAGTTGTAGCTGTTGTCAGGTCAGTAGCAGAGTGTGTGTGTGGGGGGGGGCGGGTGTTGAACAGCTGAGAGAAGGGTCTCGTGCATTCTTTGAATTCCTCCAGGCCCTCCTTCCCCTCCGTATCAGAGTCAGAAAGGCTCTTTGTGCTCGGAGTCTCTTCACATGATGGAGCCAACAGCTGCTGGATCTGCTTCTCACTTTTTCTGTCCGTCCGCCAGTCTGTCTGCCGCTGCTCGACCTCGGCTCAGGCTTCTCTTGTTTCCTCGCCCCAAAGAGGAGTCAATAATGAGGATTTATGGCTTGACTTGGTGTGGTTTATCACAAGGAGGTCACAAGGGAGCGTCTGGACTCACTGCTTAGGTCTGAAAATGGCATCACTGATCGATTCGTTCAGGGTTGTTGCGTGCAGAATGAACATTTCTGACTTTTCAAACTCATAGGAGCTTTATTGGCGTGACCATATCAAAACATAGTACACAAACTCTTACGACGACCAAATAAGAACAGTAAAGATACATGTGGCACAACAGCAAAAAAAAAACGTTTCTTAGACATGGAGATATGATGGAATAGCCTGACTAATCTGATTTTCTCTTTGTTTTTGCAGGAACCCAGCACAAAGCGTGTCCGTCCTCTCGGCAGGGTGACGTCGCTAGCCAATCTCATCTCTCCGGTGAAAACTGGGGCCGTCCGGCGCTTCGGCCAAACCATCCAGGTAAGCTCCCGTTACATCTCGTAGAAAAAGGGAGCTCCTTGGGGCAACTAAACAACCGTGGCTTCGAATTGCAACATGTCTGACTTCTGGGGCTTCCTCTTTCCGTTCTTCAGGCCTCTTTTCGGGGCGATGGCAAGTCGCCGGGCGTTCCCCAGAAGCCTTGCAGCAAGGCAGCGGCCCCAACACCGCCCAAAAGGAGGAACAGCATGCTGTGGTCGGAGACTCTCGACGTCCACCAGAAGGGAACTTTCTCCACCAAAGAAATCAAGCGGCAGGAGGTGAGAATCAGCACCGAGACATGAACTGTTGAGGATTAATAGGAAGTCAGAAATCCAGACAGTGGTGAACCCCCCTGTCTAGCAGACTAGCTTCACATATCCCTGCAGTATTTGTGTCAAACAGTCTAAATGGGGCTAAAAAAGCCTTCCTGTGCTCATTTCCCAGTCTGTGCGAGGTTCACATTCACCTGAGAAGCTAACAAACTAGCGCCTACACACCCACTTGTCCTGCATATGTCAGACATCTTAGCCAACTGTCAGAAACAAAAAACTTAGTATAGCTTTAAAGAGTAAGAAGGAGAGGGAGAGACTTCAAATTGACCTCATGCACTGGCAGCAGTGCAGTTTAACATTTAGTCTATCAGTTGCTGTAACGTAATGACATCTTGATTTATGTGTTTTGCTTAAAAACGATCTTTTTGTGCTCCTTCCTCAGGCCATATTTGAGCTGTCTCGCGGAGAACAGGACCTGATCGAGGACCTCCAGCTCGCACGCAAGGTTTGTTCTTTAACATCACAGAGAGAGTACACATTACACAAACAGATTAAATCAAAGCCTGGCAGGCCTTCAGGTCAGCCAAGCCAGCAGCTATTAAAAGACGAGGAATTATTATTCTGTCTTTTCTCTTGTACTGCTCTTCACAAGCTATTATTAGCCTTTTTGGGATGTTTGTATTTGACGTTTTGGCTCTCCTCCTGTACACAGGCGTACCATGACCCGATGCTGAAGCTCTCCATTATGTCGGAGGAGGAGCTCAATCATATTTTCGGAAACCTGGACGCTTACATCCCTCTGCATGAAGATCTCCTTGTGCTCCTGTCAAAAGCCACAAAGAAGGATGGGACTGTGGGACAGATCGGACAGATTGTAGTAGACTGGGTAAGATTTCTATCAAAAACAATTAACGTGACCCTTTATGAACACAGTTAGAAATACACTACATTTATACAATATTGTACATTCAAAGTAAATTTAGACAGTACCGACAATATATAATTATTTGTTACAAAACGCACCTTTTCTTTGTATCCTAATTACGTAATCCTGTTACTTGTCGATTGCCTGGTTTCCAGTGAGAAAGACAGCCTTATTAAGTGTTTCATCTCCCCTCCAGCTGCCAAGGCTAAACGCCTACAAAGACTACTGCAGTAACCAGCTGGCCGCCAAGGCGCTTCTGGACCAGAAGAAGCAGGACCGGCGGGTTCAGGACTTCCTGCAGCGCTGCCTCGAGTCACCTTTCAGCAGGAAACTAGACCTGTGGAGCTTCCTGGACATCCCTCGCTCCCGCCTGGTCAAATACCCACTCCTGCTTAAAGAAATCCTGAGACACACTCCAGCAGAACATCCAGACGCCGCCAGCCTGGAGGAAGCGGTAAGTCAAACACAGGAAAAAATGCTGCTCCAAACACAAGTTAAACAATAATGAAAACAACCTGTTTTCACTTGAAATAAGTACAAATATCTGAAGTGAAAATTAGCTTGGTAAGATTTCTTGAAATAAGAAGGGATATTTAGATAAATCAGATATTGTAATTAGCTGGGAGAACTAATTTTGAACTATATTTGACCAGAATCAGGAAATGTTGTGTTACAATATAAGCCGCAAATGCTCAAAAGTTTTCAGTTTTCTAAATATGTAAAGAAATATGTTTCATCTGAGATACAACTCAAAATAAGATGTTTTGACTTAACAAGATGATGCATTGTCTAAAAACAAGACCCGATATCTCACTGCAGAGTTACTTCTGAAGTTATATGTCTTATATCAGGAGTAGAGACATATTCTGACTATATTAGACACATATACTTGGCAAGATTTCGAGTTTTTGTAGTGAAGGGCACAGATTTGTTTAATTCAGGTCGTTTACATTATTATTTACATCTGTTAAGAAAAGACGGACCTTTATTTATCCCCGCAGAAACAGGATAAGACGGACCTTTATTGATCCCCGCAGAAACAGGATAAGACAGAAACACAGCTGGTTGATAGTAGAAACTAATATTTTGACTCCTCGTGTTTTGCAGATCACCATCATGCAAGGTGTGCTTTCCGACATCAACATGAAGAAGGGAGAGTCTGAGTGCAAGTACTACATCGACAAGTTGGAGTATCTGGACGACCGGCAGAAAGACCCTCTCATCGAAGAGTGCAAGAGCCTGCTGTGTCACGGAGAGCTGAGAAACAAGAGCGGCACCGGTAAGAAAAACACATCTTCTTCAATTATCAAGAACATTACATCCCATATAAGGCATTTAGGCTGCAACTGCTCCTAGGATTAACCATATGAGTATTAACTTTGATCACAGCTTCCAGAAATCTTAGTAAATTGTTACGTAAAATATCCGATTTTAATTTCTCCAAACATTATTTTAGTCCTTTTTTGAAAGTTTTACATTTTTATATTCTAAAATCTATTGTAGTATTTTTTTAGGTATCATAAAGCAGCAGTTTTAACCTTTTGGGTGAAGTTAATTGAAAATTTGAGCATGTTAATTAGGCATAAAGGAGGATCGTCCCTGAAACTGATGAGATGTTAGATCACACTTTCCAGAAATCTAAGTAAATGGTAACGCAAAATATCCTGATTTTAATTCCCCCTTTTTTTTTTTTTTCCTTCCAGAAGCTGCACGTGTTCCTGTTCACCGAGCTGCTGGTTATGACCCGACCAGTCACCAGGAACGAACGCCAGTGTTTCCAGGTTTACCGTCAGCCACTCCCGGTGCACGATCTGGTTCTGGAGGACCTGCAGGACGGAGATGTGAGGATGGGCGGATCCTTCAGAGGCGCTTTCAGCAACGCAGACAAAGGTGAGGCTCGGATTCATTCAAGGTTTCAAGGCTTTATTGTCATTTGTACATAGCTACAGTGTAGATATGGCAATGAAAAACCTAGGTCACAGGCTCCTCCAACAGTGCAACACATGTATAGGACAAATAAAACAGATAAAATAGTGCAAGAGAATGTTTGGAGATGTGCAAGTAAATACAAATAAAATAGAAATAGTGCAAGAAGAGTCTATATACAAGTAAATGGAATGATATATTGGATAATTAATTAGCAAATGCAATCAGTTGAATGCATAATGTGTGTGTGGTACAAGATTCAAGGCTTTTATTGTCATTTGTACATAGCTACAGTGTAGATATATCAATGAAAATCTTAGGTCACAAGCTCCTCCAACAGTGCAACACAATAAAATAGTTAAAAGTGTAAGTAAATATAAATAAAATTGCCGGGCAGTTAGTGGGTAAAGACTTGGGTTTTGTCAATTATAGCAGTTAGCTAACTCCATTTTTTTTCCCCCCCTCTTTCTCCTCAGCTAAGAACATTTTCCGAGTGCGATCCCCAGACCCGAGCCAGGCGCAGTCGCACACGCTGCAAGTCAACGACATTTTCCACAAGCAGCAGTGGTTGAATTGCCTCCGCAGCGCTATCTCCGTCCACCGGCCGCTCGGCGAGCCCTCGACGCCGTCACCGCCTGCGAACGTCGCCCGTTTCAAGCGCCGTCCTTCCTCGGTGTCGGCCATCGTACACATGGAGGAAGTGAACGAGAACTGCCCTCAGCGGACGACTCAATCCGCCCCCTGCTCGCCTAGCAACAGCACAAACCCCAGTCCCACGACGACGACGTCCCCTTCCTCACGATCGTCGTTGTCATCTTTGTCGACGACATCATCAACCTCGCCTCTTTCCTTAATATCCACAACGAACAAATCAAAAAAGGACAAGAAGTCTCTCTGTTCTTTAGGGAAGAGAAAAGAGACTATGGTTTGAATCGAGGAGATAAAGAAAGGACTCCTTGGTGGACATTTTGTTCTTTTTGTATGTTAAAAGACAACATGGAGAAGTGTGGGACTTGTATTTATGTGTTATGTGTGCGTATTATTACAACAGTGTTCTGTGTTACTGTCCTCTTCGGCAGCTATTTACTTCCCCCCCTCCATCCAAGTGCATCCAAGTATTGTGGAGAAATGCACGGCTTCCACCAGTTTAAAAAAAAAAGGGAAGCAAACACACACATTTCACACATGTATCTGTGTGTGTCTTGAGTGTGTGGATTTCTTGAAGATAGAGGTGGTGCATTCAATCTTGTTTACTATTAATTTGATATTTAAACATTATTTTAGACCTTTTTTGGGGGGGCTAATGAAAGCTTTACAATTTTATATTCTAAAATCTATTGTAGTATTTTTTTAGGTATCATAAAACAGCACTGTTTTAGCTTTTAATTGAAGATTTGAGAATGTTAATTAGGCGTCCCTGAAAATGGTGAGATGTACTACACAAAGATATACAAATTATCTGTTCAATTCTGATTTTAGATTAATCAGAAGACATGTCTTATTTTTATACATTCCTTTAATGACAGATATTAAAAACCTGGACACTTATTTTTATTTTAATGCATATACTGCCATCAGAGGCATTTATTTAAATCCAGAGACAGATTCAGTCTCTGTTTGAACAAATATCACAATGAAAAATAGTGGTAGCAAATCATCTTTATGTCAAATCATGTCGGGAAGAGATAAGGAGTTTTGTTTTGAAACAAAATTTTGAACTGAGCCATGTTGGTTTTCAAAAAGCTGACTTTTCAAAATGAAACAGATCACTTTTGAGTGTACAGTAGCAATTTGCATGGAGATTTATTTGTGAACACTACAGTAGCAGGATGTATTTACCTGTCCTAGGAAATGGACAGATTATAAGTAAAAGACTGGTTAGAAATAGAAATAAGAAAAGGTTGTTGAAGGCTGAAGAGAAAAGAGAACAGATGGATAAAAGAAGACTGAAATAGATGGACAGGGCGAGATATTAAACTTGTTGATGTGATATCTTGCTCAGAAGGATAAAAGGTGGTTAAAATACCACGAGTGAAGTTGGAAAAAAGTACGTAGGGGAAGGAGGAGAAAAGAGAAGGTTTTTGGATATGTGCATAATATGAGAAGAGAAAAAGTAAAAGAAAAGGGCAACTCGCTTTGCTACGAACTGTATGTATTTAAAGAACAATAAAGATCTGTGTAAGATTTGCAACTGAACTTCTGGTTTCATGTCTTTATGTTTTTGCCTCATTTACTGATTTTAAAAAAGGTGATTTATTTTCACATGAACATTGAAACTAGTCTGACGTCTTGACCTAAAGCTTGAGCAATTAGCCATTTAGCTTAGCTTAGTTTTGGATTAGCTCATAAACTAGCTCTTTCCCTGCTAATGGTCGTTAGCATTAAAACTGGCAGCCATTTGTTTTAGCTTAAATTAAATTGACAGGCTCAGTTTTAACTAAATGAAGAGATACCTGAAACTCTCAGCCAGAAAGCAAATAAGTGTTTATGTTTTTGCCTCATTTACTGATATAAAAAATGGGATTTCTTTCCACATGAACATTGAAACTAGTCTGACGTTTTGAGCTAAATCCTGAGCCATTAGCGGTTTAGCTTAGCTTAGCAAAACAACTGAGCAGAGAGAACTTGCTTAGTCAAAAAGTAAAACAAATCATGTTCATACCAGCACGTGTAAAGCTCACTAATCTACATGTATTATGTCATTTGTTTACTAAGTTTAAAGACAAGTAGTGGATTTACCTGGAGTCATTGCTTGTTTATCCTTTTAAGTTTTGGATTAGCTCGTAAACTAGCTGTTTCCCTGCTAATGGTCGTTAGCATGAAAACTGACAGCCATTTCTTTTAGCTTAAATTAAATTGACAGGCTCAGTTTTAATGCCTAACTAAATGAAGAGATACCTGAAACTCTCAGCCAGAAAGCAAATAAGTGTTAATGTTTTTGCCTCAATTACTGATTTAAAAAAGGTTATTTCTTTTCACATGAACATTGAAACTAGTCTGACGTTTTGAGCTAAATCCTGAGCCATTTGAGCTAAATCCTGAGCCATTAGCGGTTTAGCTTAGCTTAGCAAAACGACTGAGCAGAGAGAACTTGCTTAGTCAAAAAGTAAAACAAATCATGTTCATACCAGCACGTGTAAAGCTCACTAATCTACAGGTATTATGTCATTTGTTTACTGAAGTTGAAAGACAAGTAGTGGATAGACTCTGCTTGTTAATACTTTTAAGTTTTGGATTAGCTCGTAAGCTAGCTGTTTCCCTGCTTTCGGTCATTAGCATGAAAACTGGCATTCATTTATTTTAGCTCAAATTAAATTAATAGGCTAACGGTTTTTCATGCTAAACTAAATGAAGAGTTACCTGACACTCTCAGCCAGAAAGCAAATAAGTGTTTCCCAAAATGTTCCTAAAAAGGAGATACCCCTTGATTTATGACCGTGCCTAACTCCTAACTAAACAGTATGTTGGTGCCAAGAGAAACATTTCCAAAACAGGATTTTGTTTTTCAAACTGTTCAACCTATTTGCATATAGAGTCTTTATTAAAAGAAAAGCTCCACTTTGTCAGGTCTGTGATTTTCATTTGAATGACCTGACAAACGGTCCAAAAGAGCCTCTTAAATGTTTTAGTTATTATGAATACAGATTGAAGGATTTAAAACGGGAATGTAATGTGTAGCTGTGATGATTAAAGCAGGCCTTAGTAAAGTGATCACTTGAAAGAAAGTCAAGTCAGACAGCTTCATTTTAGCCATCACTGGGCTTTTGAAGTGTGTTCGAACTAGGCAGATTTCCATCCCTTTTATTTTGTCTCTTGGCAGTAAAAGGGTCTCGAGACTGCCTCAGTTATCGTTCTCCAAACATTTGCTCATGCTCTCCCCACACTCATTTACTTTAATGGAAGTTGAACATGTACCAGTAATATTGTAGGTGAAGTGGGAGCTGCTGAGTTCCTCGGCAGCAAAGCAGCTCCACAACATATTTTCTTTAATTTATCATAATGAAGTTAATGTGTATTGCACAATGTGATTTCTTGTTTTATCCCTCATTTGTTATCAATTATGGAGAAACTGTACTCATCATGATGGATACACAATATTTTACACTATGTCATTTATTTAGATATTTTCAACATACTATGCTATGTCGTTTTTTTTCAATATTTTCGACATACTATACGTGTTTTTTTTCAAATATTTTCGAAATACTATACTATGTCGTTTTTGGGGGAATTTTTTTCAACATATTATACTTTTTTGTTTCTAATGTAAAATACTACAGCAAGACGCTCTCTCCAGAAACTTCCCTCAGCAGTTCATCGATTGAAGATCTTTGGGAGGGATTACTGACGGACACAGACAGCTGAGCCTCCTGTCAGTGATCCGTCAAAAACACATCCTTTGACACCTATTTGTCTCCCACCACCAAAACTAAAATCTCCCAAAACAAACCCTGACAGCTTCAGTGTATGACCTGCCCTCGAGTCATTATGAAGCATCAGATAAAGGAAGCAGAAACTTCCCTTACTGATCTGACACTTTTACCCTAACCATAATGTGGAAGTGACCTAATTCTGGGTACTTGCCAATGTGACAATGAGCTGAGGTGGCAGGAATCACTTTTGTTCATTTTAAGGAATAAAGTCTATTTCTCAAGTATGCTGTGTTCATTGCTTTGGATTTTCCAAATGACAAATCAACACCATTGAGGTCAGCATTTGTCATGAAGGCCAAACTGTTTTATTTCAGTGTCTCAGTCGGTCACATGACTCCTTTGGGCCAAAAAAGACGTTCCCACACACTTCAACTTGAAAAGAGACGTTTGTAAATCAGCAGATTGTTTAAAGTAAATCAGATACCTAGTGTGAGCACTTGAACAGCCTTAGAGTTATTTTTAAAGGAAACCCTTGTCTTCTTGCTCTATGGATGCAGAAGATTAACGTCTTCATGTTTAATCAATTATGCAAGATAGACCTAAGCATGTAGTTCATTTGATCTGGAAAACAGTTATTTTATTTGACTGATAACGACATAAATATCTTGTGATCTCGAGAAAACTCATGAACTTCTTATGGTTTGAAATTGCTTAAAGTATCAATGTGCAGGGATTTTATAGTTTAATTCTTTCAATCATTTTTATAGTAATCTGTCCTGTTAAAAGAAGTATATAGGGGCTAATTTCGGTGGGTTTCACCCATGTGTTCATTGTTAATTTCAGTTAAAACTGCCTTGCCAGCGAAGGCTATTACAGACTGAGTGGGTGACATACAAGGACTATTGTAACCAAAATGGTCGGTAAAACAGCTGGAGAAAAGTAACCTCTGCAACATATTTAAATGAGCACAACTACACACAACCACTTGTTGTGGCTCTGTTGGACACGTGGGCAATGAATTCATTCACTCATGGCTCATGCATGATAAAAAGGCCACACATCCCCACACAAAGTGGAGATAATATAAAGAGGGATTGTCTATGAAGACAAGAGCTAGCTTACTTTGTTTGCAATTGTACTGTGCAATGGGCACTTTAATGTGAAATTATACATTAAAAAAAGCCTCAACATGTCATTTGTATAAGGTCTCAATACTTTTTCTGATTCTGATTACAAGATGTTGCTTCTCTTTATCTTCTAAGGTTTCCGATTCACTTAAACATCCTTTTCTTAATCAGTCAGATGCTAGGAGGCACTGGAAACTCCCTGGATATGAAACTTAAGGATCAGTTTACCAAATTAACACCCACTAACAAAACAAACTCAACATGAAATCTGACCAGCGATAGCGCTCGGGGGCATCTTCAGAAGACTGGAGGTCAAACAGGTTCACAGCACTCCTCCATCAAAACCTGGACTCCATGTTTATGTCAAAATACACTCGGTTGTGCTCGTCCTGACAGATCGGCAACTTGTTCAGTCATCACTCACACACCGTCGAAAGGAGCTGTCAGCTCAATGTGCTTTACTCTCTGACAAATATCACTTTGTCTCGTGGATTTCCTTTTGCCTCAGGTGACGACATGTGAGTGTGGGAAAGAGGATTCCTTAATGGCTCACTAACATAGTTTCTAAATGAGGATTTTCTCTCTGAGATGTTTTACACGAAACAGAAGCAGGTTTTTATCTCATAAACCGCAGTGTTGTGAATAATTGTATCGTGTTTTTCAATAGGGCCTCACAGGAGAAGTTATGTTAGCAGTATTGCTGTATAAGTAACTTAACTGCATCACAATGACTCTTTTTCACCTTTTGCTACTATACAATGCGAACATGATGTTTTCCCCTGAGGCTAACGAGTGAAAAACCACATCAAACCAAAGAAGACAAACATCAGCTAACCTAGCCTTTGTGTGCAATGTGCCGATTCCAGTTAAAGGAAACTGTTAAAGGAAACAAGTGTGTGTGATGTTCAGTAAAATAGCATCCTCCAAGATATTGCTTTCTGTGTCAGCCTTTCTTTCATTTCCTCTTAAAGAGGCCCAGGGCTTTGTGGGCATAAACACTGACCGCTAACTCTGAGCTAACTGGAGTTTTGCTTGGATGTCAGTAATGCCAACGTTTTCCCAAGTCTTTGTGAGTGAGTAATCTCTCTTTATGTTATGATGTTGGCTAAGTAAAGCGCTTCAGAAAACCTCACTGCCAAGAGTTGTATGATAACTCCCAAACAAAGGGTAATATAGCATCTTAAAACCTGCAGTGAGAGCAGTTACATCTGGAAGGAATGCTTTCATTTGATTTCTCTTCAACAGGAATCTGCTCCACATTCACTCACATATTAAGTCTAAAATAGTGACCTGGCATCCTCTGTGCTTGCCTCACCACACTGACTCACTCCTTCAGTTTTAAATACTGTTCGGGTGAGCGCTTTGTTTTAAAATCTGTCACCGGATTGTTTACTGTTCTCTTAAAAGAGATTAGCGGAGCAAACCAAGCTCTCTGGTCCAGATGAAACCAGAGAACCTCAGATTATCTCAGATTGGACTGAGAGTGTGTTACTCTGCTTTCTAACTGCACCACTACCCATAAAAGGTCCTGCAATTTGAGTCTGCATCAGGAGCCACACTTCATTTCCCATGTGAGACGACTTCCTGGCTCCGTGCTTTGGTATAGTTTGATATCAATAAATATTCTCCTGTGGGAATTACAGCAGCAACATTCCCAGGTAATAGCTTTGGTTATGAAACTCTTCCATGCAACGCCATTACAGGAGACCAAATTCCTTGGAAATAGTTGGACCCTTTACCATTAAGTACAGGGATACCATTATACCTTTAATATTCAGATAGCGTGATCACACTCAATGTAATTACAGGTTACCGTTTACAGCATGTTGGCAGGACCTGCCTCCTGACTCACCGAGGTGAGAACAGACATTTACCTCACCAAGATATTATGTCAGAACATGCGTGTGTCTGTGTTCATACTTCATATAAACGCAGGATTTGCAAAGTGATTTGTGAGTGTTTTGAGTGACATCAGCGTATTATACTTAAACATTGTTTTGGCAAGAAGCGCTTATCTGATACAAATCTTTCTCATTGTGCCGAAGTTTACAGTACTATAGGACTGTAATGAATTGGCTTCACTTTGTAAATCTTTTATGATTTCATTGTTTGATACCAATTTATTTTATTCATTTTAGTTTCCTTTGTGCAGATTCCAAACATAACATGAGCTTATTAGGGTTTACATTCAGGTTTTAGGCTTTTAGATGACGTTACGTACTCCGAATGTGGCTGTATAATAAGTTTAAATTGTGAAATTGTGAGAGTTTTTAATCATATTGCATCGAAACAAGGCCTCTAAAGCAGTTGAGGAGACTGTAAAGACCTAAAACATAAGTGAAAAAGTTGAGGAAAGCAGAAAAAGAGGTTTATATCAGGAGTCAGACAGAAGGGGATCCAGTGTTTAAAATCTACCATCTGTCAGGCTTTTTAAAAACACAATTCCACAGTCAAAACATACAGAGGAACAAGTGGAAAAGCTGGAGTTGAATTAACAGATGCATGCGTGATATCGAGTCTCAAGACCACACAGATCTGTGTCTGAACGACAGGAGGAGATCTGGAAGATTGTTTCCCCCCGGAGGCATTTCCTCCAAGCTGTGTGGTCCCCCCTCCCAAGAAAAGACTGAGATCTATAATCAAAACAGAGGCTGATTATCATAATTATGAGAGACGTTCAACACTGATCCCTCTGCCTGATCTCGCCCCACTGTGTTGTCCAAACTGGTGTTAGAAGTTCAGGGAGAGAGGACGGAGAGTAAACTTGAGACAGAGGGATTGGTGTCAAGTGAAATCCTGCCCTCCAGGTTTCATGTTGCCTTTGTTACTTCAACACCTGCAGTCCCTTATCCTCTTCTTCCTCCTAACTCCAGAGGATTCATGCAGGGCTGAAAGGTCAGAGTGCAGAGGATGTAATATCGAACTACTGAAATGTCTTTAAGCCATACTGACATGTTAATCCTCCTCATGGTTTGTGTTAGGAAACAGTAACTATAACTAAAGATTTTAAGTGGGGAAAACCATTTATGGAGATAACATTTCATGAGAAAACAACATAGTTGTCAGGGCTGGAGAGCAGATAGGACACAAGTGCAGAAGACAGTTTCTTTCAATACAAGTCCGTTAGTGTCGATTAACCAAGAAATCACAGAGCTGAGCCAAGCGAAACAAAGCAACACAAGGCAGAAAACCAATACCGAAAGTCTCTCTCTAAATACTTTCAACATCAGGACTCTGACAAAGACTGAGAGAAAAAGCAGAACAAGACTAATCACAAGAACAAGACACAGGTGGAGAGAGAAGAGCAACCAGGGGATCACAAGCAGGTAATGAAACAGGAGGGAACACAGAGAACAGAGACAGATCTTGACATGACAAAATAATACCAAAACGGATAAAAACGACATAGTATAGTGTGTCGAAATATAAGAAAAAAGGAAGAACACAAGTCAAAACACACAACCAGAGGAATTACTTTTAAGTAGTTAATAATAGTCCCATAGTCAGACAAATAAGCCACTTGGTATAGTTGTATTCTCATCCATTTCCAACACACATCATAATCAGCTGCCACACACATCATAATCAGCTGCCACAGACCCTGTTAGTGTGTAAAGGCCTGGAAAGAGAAACATGGAAAATGTGTTGGAGGCCCGACCGTCCCACTCCTCACTTCATAACAGAGTTCCTGTCAGACAAAACAGTGCAGCGCCAGAGAAGCAAGAACATTGTTGTGCTGTAATCCCATGATCCTCTGCTCTCCACCCACAGCTAATGCTAACACTGTGTGGACATGGATTCAATAAGAGCCTGCAAGGACAATGTGAAGGCCAGACTCAAAACACTGTCAAAATAAAACCGCTTTGTTTGTTTTCAGACACAATGGAGACAGTATCTTTACACATGTATCACAATAAAATGAACAGAAACTGGTAAAAAAGCAAAGCAATACGATAAAAATACGTAAATTATACTAGAAAAGGAGAAACTATGCTTATTGACGGACATTTTTTCAAAGCCATTTTTCATTTGACTAAAATAGACATAGCAGCTGACTACGACGCAATAAATTAAACAGTAGGATAGTGTTCTTAACATTCATAGTCAGTAAAAATAAAGATCATAGAGGTATTTATGCAGACATCCAACCACAGGTATTCACCCTCCTTCCTCCCTGCTCTTCCTCCCAAGTTAAATGAGGTGACTGGGAGTATGTACACTCTTTCTAGACGGCGACATCAAAGCGAGCCTGTCTTTAAAGTAATGATACACTGATCCTCCATTAAACCTGGCGACATGATGTCCTTAACGACCCCATAGCAGGTAAAAATAACCCTCTCTGTGTCCTTATACTCTGTGTGAATGTTCATTATGTCCAGACTGTTTTGCCCAGACTGGCTTAGTTGAGTCCAAGTCAGCACTAAGGGACAGTTTGAGAAGGACATGTTGGATATGTCAGAGTCACTTGGGGACAAATGGGAATTCTTGGGAATGTCATTAAAGTACAAATGCCAGTGTTATGGCTACTTCTTCATTGACGTTCATAGCAGATGCTTGGAAAACTGCAGGGCTAAAACTGGGCAGAAAGCAAGCAGAACATATTCAGCAGAACCGATTATGCTAACGTACTTTGCGGGTGAAAGTAATATGGTAAAATGATTCATATCCCATCATGTCTTGAATTGAATAACATAGCAGTTTTAATTCCCAGCAATTCAAGACTTTTTCCTCCAGATCCCAAGAACTGGACCTCTTTTCACCCTCTGTCTGAAACCAAAGCTCTGTTGTGATTGGTCAACTGCTTAGAGATGTCACGCCCCTTATCACGTTCAATGTGTTGGAGCGCTAGCCAATAGAGTGTTACATAGTGATGTCCCTATGTTTGGAACTTTTGGATTTGAGCCTTTGCAGACCATTTACATGCACACACACCTATAGAACACACTACAGGAAAGAGAAAACCCCAAAATCATAATAGGACGCCTTTAAACTGCCTTGTTAACATGAGACTTGATGAATACTTTCATCTGCAGTCAAACTGAGGAATGTCTTTCAATTGTAAGGCGTAGTTCAGTTCAGAAATGCAGCATCTTAAAAGGAATCCGTGGGAAACCAATCCAACTCTGACATGCATTACATTGTTAGCAAAAAGAGCCCATTTGGAAAGCTTTATCTGCTCGGATCATGTCAGGTATTTACCAGAGACCTGTGGCACTGATCCTGACCTAACAGGTTTAATTTGGACCCAAAGCAACACAAAATACAATGTCAACTATTTTCAGTCATTGTAGTTCTTCTCAAACGCACACTTTCAGGCTGTACAGTCAAAGATTTTCGAGCAGCGTGGGAAACCCTGCTGAAGGCTGTGACCAAATGCCTGAAATTCAGACGTGAAATACCAGCTGTCATTTTGTCGCTTGTGAAAGCACTGATTGGAAAATGATGGGTGACACTGAAACCTCACTCTCATACCAGAGCTCCACCTTGAATGTGATTTATTTCCTCAGCAGTGAGAAAATCTAATCCGTCAGGGCGTGGAGAGAATAAAGGTACAAACTGGGAGTAATTACGCTTCATTACCAGGATTTGCATAACATATTCACTGCTGTGTGTTGACTCTGATCATGTAGAGGCATGAAAGAACCACAAAATTAAAAGACATTAGGGATGCCTGGTGGTTAAACCATTTTTTGTTTAACCACACAACCCAGGCGTGTCCTTAAGCAACACATTTACCTGGAGAGCAAAATGTGTGGAACAGATGCAGAAAGATTGGTTTCATAACACATACGCATCGCACCGCAGGGGGTGAAGTCATACTGTTTGTTTGAGAAGGGTTTTGAGAGGATAATGTAGGGAAATATATGTGATCATGTGAAAGTAGTTATTGAATGATTGATTAATAAGTCAAAACTGGGATTAATGAATGAAATTTCACTTCCGCAATTTAGACAAGTGCCTTTTTTTTTTAACCACACTGATCTCAGCATCCAAGCCAAGTGACATACTGTTTTATGTCTGCGTGTGTGTGTGTTTGGGCAATAAAAGTGTGGATGAATCAAATCAAAGAGCATCAGCAGTGTGCTAGATATCTTCTGGATCTGTTTCCACCGCGATCACACTCCGGATAGATTGATGGTTGGATTCATTATAAAAAGTGACAATTTTATAAAACACGACAAAACCACCCCACATTTTTCTTGATGGAGGAGGTTTTTAGTGCCACAGGAGCTTTGACAACTTTCCTCACCTGCTCTAATGAACCAGATTGAAGGTTAAATTGCTCCAGGGCTTTAAATGCTCTATATATATTCTTGGTGAAACGTGTCTTAGCATGCAGTGTGAAAAGCAACAGCTGATTTTGTCTTTCTGACCTCACCTGAGTCGAGGGTCTGATGCGTGTCAGCCTCCTGCCATACACCTGGATCTCCTTCACCATGCACGCCATGTCATTTTAATCCATTACTCATCACCGGTGCTTGATTACTCACACCTTCGTTCTATTTCCTGCCGGCTTCCGTCAGGAGAAGCAGATCCCTGTCAAGTTTTCATACCTGCAACGATGCAGATTCGTCACACTTGTTCAATAAAAGGTTTGAATAGAGATGCATGTTGGGACAGTTTGAGGAGCCTCTGGGGATGGCAGTCAGAGTGCGATTAGTTGTTAAACAGCCTTAATGACAACATCCAAGCTATTGTAAGCCAACCCAGTCTCACGGCATTTCGTGTTATAGTCACAAAATGTATTTAATCTATTGATTCGTGTTCACCAACACGATTTATGCATTTTTTCCGTGTCACACAGAACGATTTTAAAAGCAATGTATTTCTATTGGTAGTATTTTTCGTGCCTGCACCACATCTTTTTGTCCGGTCGGGTCTTGGAAGACCGGAAGCTGTGTGGTTCATAAAAACATTTTCTTACTCAATATCTTACCCTAAGCCTAACCCTATCCCTTTTATTTTAAAATGTATAATGTCTGAGTTTTTTTGCCGTCCGCGAGGAAAAGAAATGGCTCAGAGCCTCAGAATACTGAAATCTGTATTTTTTCAAATCTTTTTTTCCTTCTAATTTGTTATTATTTGGTGCAGGCACGAAACATACTACCAATATAAATACATTGCTTCTAAAATCGTTCTGTGTCAGAATACTGAAATCTGTATTTTTTAATCTGTTTTTCCTTCTAAGTTTCTTATTATTTACATTGCTTTTAAAATCGTTCTGTGTGACACGAAAAAAATTGAGAAATCGTGTTGGGGAACATGAATCAATAGATTAATGTCGTGACTATAACACAAAATGCCGTGAGACTGTGTTACACATACAGCTAACAGCTAACATCTAACAGACAGCTAACATCTAACAGCTAACAGCTAACAGTTAACATCTAACACATCTAACGGACAGCTAATAGCTAAAATCTAACATCTAACAGCTAACTAAATCATAACACTAACACAGCAATAGACAGCTAATAGCTAACATCTAACAGCTAACACATCTAACAGACAGCTAATAGCTAAAATCTAACATCTAACATCTAACAGCTAACATCTAACACATCTAACAGACATCTAACAGATCTAACCACTAACTTTAAAATCCATTGCTGTGGATGAAAGCTTTTTGAGTAAAAACTCCTGTGTGACTGCTCAATATACTACCAGTCAGTTAAAAAAGGCCTTGCTCAACCCCAATTCTAATCTATGAGGCAACGGGACATCCCCAATAAGAATCACATTTATTCTACACACTTTACTGCAGAGGCATTCCCGCACAAATACACAAAATAGGAGAGTCAATGCAAAGATTTGAGTGTAAAACAACAAAAGCACAGAAGTTGTTGGTGATCAGTCAGGGCCTGAGCTGTCAATCAAACACACTGCACTCACACAGCTAACACCTGAAAAGGATCCTGCATGAGTGTGATTACGTTCAGTTGAAACATTTCCTGAATGAGGAGTGACAATTTCTTTTCATACAGTCTGTACACACCTTTAGGGCCATTACACACCCCAGGAGAATAATGGTACACCTAACCTCACCCTTGAATGGCAGGTAAAACATGGAGCCAGCATAAAGAGCATATTTGATTCAGGTGTGATCTTAAGCCCTCTATATAAACATAAAAAAAGACTCATCACTTTAATATAAAATAGAGACAGACATGGTTTACCTATTCTTCATTGCAATGAGGTTACCCAAGTTGAAGTGACTATGCTCGCATGCTTACAATGACAACATGATGATTTTTAGCATGTAACGATGACCGTATTTACTATCTTAGTGTTTTGGGTTGGCATGCCAACATTAGCTTATTAGCAATAAATCAAATGGCTGACGAGGGTGTAATCATTTGTTGCTGTTATTAGGTCATAAACCAAAGTGAACTTTAGATTTCATGATGTTGATTGATTTAAAGTACATTTGTATTCCTCTTGAGGCTATCAATGTGTACACAATAAAACGTTGTTATTATACATGGTTAGGAATTGTTTCTCAGGTGTCTTTCCAATCAGATAAAATCTTTTAAATCATTTTTTTAAATGAGTTTATCCAACTGAGTTCACGTTGATGTCTGCCTCAAACAAATAACTACTTTCTGTCAGGTTGAACATCTCTGCCTGAGGGTGATGTTCCTGTTTGCTTCTGTTCCTGCAGAGGCTCACATCACAGAGAAGTTCAAAGACTGTGTGAGGAGGAACCGACTAACCCTGCTCCTCCACACCTGGCTCAGGTTGTGTTTTAGATTCAAAGCCTCTTTTTGTGTCGCTGGACGTTTGTGGGACAGGTTTGAACAATGTGTCCTTTGTCTTCCAGCCACCTCATCCTCTCTGAAGAGACAGAACAGGTGACGAGTTAAGTAGTAGGAAGAGAGAAAAAAGCATTAGATTAACTAGAAAGATAAAGAGCCACCCTGTGGGGCAACAGATGTATCTAAATGATGAGCAAAATGTTTGAAAAGGGAGAAGAAAGCGACTTCAAAGACATGAAATGACTCTAAAATGGATGCATTCATGTCATTATTTCACATCTGTGATTTTGAGTGTTCTACAGTAATGCATGTCTTCATGGCACAAGTGTTTGCTCACCACTTTAAAGTCAAAACTGTTCCACCAATTTCAAATCTGCTCAAAGATTGTAGTGTAGTAACCTACCATAATAATAATAATAATAATTTCGATTTGTAAAGCACCTTTCATTGCTAAAAGCAATCCCAAGGTGCTACAGGAGGCATCATAAAAACAAACAAAAGAAACAAAAGAAATTAATTAAAAGGCTTTTTTTTAAAAGAAAGGTTTTTAGGCCTTTCTTGAAGGTCTGTGGAGTCTGTGGAGTCCTCAGGTGGTCTGTGGAGTCCTCAGGTGGTCTGGGAGGGAATGCCACAGGTGAGGAGCAGCTGCACAGAAAGCCCGATCCCCCATTGTGCGGAGTTTGGTCCTCGGGGGGCGAAGCCGATGGTTGGTTGTGGAGCGGAGGTTGCGTGTGGAGGTTTGTGATGTGAGAAGTTCCTTCAGGTATGGAGGAGCGTTCCCATGGATGCACTGATGGGTCAGTAGTGCGATCTTGTATTCGATCCTGAATGAGACAGGAAGCCAGTGGAGGGAATGAAGAACGGGTGTGATGTGGTTGTATTTTCTCAGAAATCTCAGAGTCAGAGAGTCCGATGGTGTGTTCGAGGCGCTGAAGGAGGATGTTATGGTCGACAGTGTCGAATGCTGCAGTCAGATCCAGGAGGATGAGGAGAGATGGGGATCCAGTGTCAGCCGCCATCAACAGGTCGTTTGTGACCCTGACCAGAGCTGTTTCAGTGATGTGGGCGGAACGGAAACCGGACTGGAATTTCTCAAAGAGGCCGTTTAGTTGTAGATGGTCCTGAAGCTGGCCGGCAACTACATTTTCCAGCACCTTGGCTAGAAATGGGAGGTTGGAGATGGGCCTGTAGTTGGCGAGGACATTTGGGTCTAGGGTGGGTTTTTTGAGAAGAATAACATGTTACCATCATCTCTGACCCCAACCATTTCCTAAAAAGACAACTTTAATTGTTTCCATGAAATCAGAGAAAAGAGGTCCCATCATTTAATAAGGTTGGACTCTTATGTGCAGCAGTAAATAATACAATTAAATCATAGATCAAATGAACGTTAAAGGGTCTTAATCCTATCATTGTCAGTGATTTTAATAGTAGGTTTAATGTCTGTTTCTTGTCTTAAATATTTGTCCTTCTTGATGTGTTAAATGGAGCATTTTTCAGACCTGATCTGACAGTAAGTGTTCGTATAATATTGATTACCCTCTCTAATCATATCAAGCTGAATTTGATAGTTTCCCAAGCTGTCACAGTGTTAATTTGACTCACGTTGAAGGCTGTGACTTCATTGTGCTGCAACTGTACTGACAGTACCAACTGAGGCTTTAAGAAATGATTGACAGCTGATAGCGTTAGAGATGAGTTCCAAAGTTTCACAGACAGAGATCGATTTATGGTTGTTTTCAAGTCAGACTTTGAAACTGTAATGGATCTGTCATGTGCTTCATGTGGGGTCAAACTGAACCCATGATGTAACTAAGTTATAGGTCTATCCCTGTTGAACAACAACAACACGTTGATGCTGTTATCATAGCAGTTCGTGTGTGTATGTGTGTTTGCGGCAACAAATATGGATTGAAGCCCTATTTTAAAGAGGCCCTATTATGCTTTCGGGGCTTTCCCTTTCCTACAGTGTGTTATATAGGTTTCTGTGCATGTAAATGGTCTGCAAAGGCTAAAATCCCAAAGTTCCCTCCGGAGTGACATCACTATGTAACACTTGTGCTTCTATTGGCAAGCGCTCAAACACATTGTACGTGATAAGGCTAAGGGGCGGGACATCTCTAAGCTGGTTGACCAATCACAACAGAGCCGGCCAGCTAACCAATCAGAGCAGACTGGGCTCTGGTTTCAGACAGAGGGTGAAAAGAGGTGCTGCAGCACAGGCAGTATGAGAAAAATAAAGAGCTTTTTGAACATTAAAGCATGGAGACATGTCCCAGTAGAGACACTACATACTGATATACACCTGAACATCAGCAGGAGAGGACTCTTTAAAGTAGAGACACTACATACTGATATACACCTGAACATCAGGAGGAGAGGACTCTTTAAAGTAGAGACACTACATACTGATATACACCTGAACATCAGCAGGAGAGGACTCTTTAAAGTAGAGACACTACATACTGATATACACCTGAACATCAGCAGGAGAGGACTCTTTAAAGTAGAGACACTACATACTGATATTCACCTGAACATCAGCAGGAGAGGACTCTTTAAAGTAGAGACACTACATACTGATATACACCTGAACATCAGCAGGAGAGGACTCTTTAAAGTAGAGACACTACATACTGATATACACCTGAACATCAGCAGGAGAGGACTCTTTAAAGTAGAGACACTACATACTGATATACACCTGAACATCAGCAGGAGAGGACTCTTTAAAGTAGAGACACTACATACTGATATACACCTGAACATCAGCAGGAGAGGACTCTTTAAAGTAGAGACACTACATACTGATATACACCTGAACATCAGCAGGAGAGGACTCTTTAAAGTAGAGACACTACATACTGATATACACCTGAACATCAGCAGGAGAGGACTCTTTAAAGTAGAGACACTACATACTGATATACACCTGAACATCAGCAGGAGAGGACTCTTTAAAGTAAAGACACTACATACTGATATACACCTGAACATCAGCAGGAGAGGACTCTTTAAAGTAGAGACACTACATACTGATATACACCTGAACATCAGGAGGAGAGGACTCTTTAAAGTAGAGACACTACTTACTGATATACACCTGAACATCAGCAGGAGAGGACTCTTTAAAGTAGAGACACTACATACTGATATACACCTGAACATCAGCAGGAGAGGACTCTTTAAAGCAGAGACACTACATACTAATATGAACCTGAAAATGAGCAGAATATGTCTTGAAATGCTGACTTTTGGTTGCTTTGCAGTTGTTGAAAATGTTTAGGGAGCAAGTCGGGAATAATCCTATGCAGTCCCCACTGGAATCTAACTTTACAAATTGTCTGTGCAGTAAGTTAATTATTTTTCAGGGTCAAGTCACAAAGAAGCCTCAGTACTTAAATCCTAAATCAGATATCTCTACATCCGTCTAAGTGGCCCAAAATGTCACAAGCCATTACCAGGAAAACATAATGCAAACATTAAGGCAGGAGATCTGGTTTTAACTTGGCAAACATCGATGGAAACATTGAAAGCTGCGAGTTCCTCATCAGTAATAATGACAGTGACCTCTGGATTACACCTAACAACATAATGAGCTCATTAATAAACTGTCCAGAGGTACAAGCTATTTTCACAGGAGCCTGGAGGATGCTTATAAAACTAGGAAGAGGAAAACAGCAATGAAAGGTTAAGAATTGTATTTCTCTGCCTGCAGATTGCTAAGATACACACCATGTTGTTTTTCATTAAGTGCCTATTAGATGAAGTCATGGCTGATGGATGTTATTATCTTTAATTATTAGAAGGTAGTCATTGTTCATTTCCTCTCGGTTTTACAGCAGAAAGTTGGCAGCACTGCTCTGATTTTGTTTATGGAGGACTGTTGTGGAAAAAAGGGACCCTTCGTTATTTAGAGTCAGAGAGGGACTTCTGATGGATTCATTGTGCTGAGTGTGAGTGATATTATCTGAAAAATGGGTCAACTTTTTGAGAATTAAAGGAAAAGTCCATCCTTAATTGTCTGAAAATATTAGGGATAGGTAAAATCTATCTGTATTACATACTGTATATCAGATCATGCAGTATTTGCAAATCTTGTGAGCCCCTAAAGGTGAAACATACATGTCCGGCAGTGGCTCAGTCAGTAGGGGCTTGGACTGGGAGCCGTAGGGTCGCCGGTTCAAGTCCCCGACCAGACCTAAAATATGGAGTGTGGACTGCTACTTGGAGAGGTCCCAGTTCACCTCCTGCCCTGCTGTGGTGCCCTTGAGCAAGGCACCGGACATCCCCCTTCCCCCCCCACTCCAATTGCTCCCCGGGTGCTGTAGTGCTCCTAGCACTAGACTGCTAGTACTAGGATGGGTTAAATGCAGAGACCATGCAGTGTGTGCTGTGTGCTCTGCATGTGTGACCTGCGATTCTATTCTATCTATCTATCTATGTTTGATGCTAATTAGTTGATGCATTTGACCAGTTATTGCTGTGGGAAAGGTCATTTATTTTTGTGTCTTTTTTAGTAATTTACTCTAGTAAATAAGCTTTTTATGTTGCATGTTTTTACTGATTGTATTTACTTGCTATTTTACATTAAAATTAGTTCTTGGGTGACTTACAACAGATGAAAAACAGCCTCATGGCGGATTAATATAAAAGTTGCAAGAAATGTGCACTGTTAGATAAATTAAATTAAATAAAACATGGAAGCGCAACTTGTTTTTTTGTGGGAGATAACAAAGACAATATACAATGTATAAATATAATACATCCTTGTTATCCAGCCTAATTAAATGTGAGCTTTTTTGTAATGTATTTCTTTGAATTTGTTGGGGATAACACTTCTCTGTATCTGGGAGCAGTTGTTTTCATCAATATTAAATAAAATAGACCCAACACAAATTGTTTATTCAGAAGTACATTACGCTGCTTAACTTGTTGCGCTTATAGGCAGGATAGCTAACTAAGTTACTTGGTATACTTGGTTCTTGGAAGGAATAAAGAGTAAGACCTTAATTCAGGTGAAATCCAATTAAAATGTAAAGTAATATTTATAGAAAGGGCCTTTTTTTACTAACCTCCTCACACCTGCTGTGCTTGCAGTGACTCTCAGTGCTGGGACTTTCTGAGCAGCTTCATTCACCGCCTGCTCTCAGGTTTCTTCAGATCACATGACAGCTGCTGAGAGGTGAGAGATCCGGGTCAGCAGAAGTGTGTCTGAAACACCGATCAATCCTGCAACCAGAGAGAGAACCACTCAGAAAACCAGAACAACACTGACATCCCAAAAAACTATGTATCACTGATTGATCGACAAACTACACTAGGGCCTCTTTTAAATGTTTTGACATAATATACTATGACTTTGTTTGGCCATAGTATATAATGACTTTTTTCCAGATGTTTTAAACATACAATACACTGATTTATTTTTGCAAAACAGTATATCACGATTACATTTTTCCACATATTGTACTATGATTTTTTTCCCCACATTTTTCGACATGACAACAATTTTTTGACAACATAACTTTCTTTCAGATTGTTTAAACACTATCCTATGATTTTTTTCATCATTAAATAGATTTGTTGACATATTATATACTATGACTATTTTCTAATTTTTCAACATGATATACAATGACTTTTTTCATGATTTTTCAACATACTACACTATAATGTATCTTCAAATCTTCCTCTTGCCTTGAAGACAGAAGAAAAACTCAATCTGTGAAATGACTTTTCTTGATAGAACGACTTATTTTCTGTGCTCGTCTATTGCTTTCTCTACTCAAGCTCCACTTAGATAGCCCTGTATGAAAACTAGTAGTTTGATCTTTGCTTCAGAAACACGTAGACGATACCTGCACGATCACTGATGTGTCAACAGAGTCATGGTGGTCTGATATTTTTACTCCGCTGATTTTCTGAGAAAGTGAGCAATAAGTGGGAACTTTTCTCAGAAACCAGAAGGTCATCAGCTGCTTGGATATAAACAATAAAACCTTAACTCTTCACTGTCCAATAAATGGAAATTCACACACATGGAACAAAGGTTGGCGCCATTAACAGCTACAGTTCAGTTACTTCAGATATGGGTTACCAGAAAAGCATTTCTTAGATGTTTTTGTTCCCTGCAAAGCATTACATGTGGAGCATCTTACAGACAAAGCCTTTACTCAGACTAACTAACTCAACCTAATACAATACATACAACATTTACTGATTGTTTTACACCTGATGTACACCTATATTCCTCTGATAAAGCAGTCTTGCTAGCCTACACACACTCACTTTGAACCTTCTATTAAAAAAAAGTTAATTAGTCACCCTTATATCAAACACAATATGACACATAAACATAAATACTGACGCAACATGTGCACCTATTCTCAAGTCTGTAAACACACAGTAAATATTGAGTTTTGTTTTGATGACACACGTGCACTGTCATCTTCCACCTTTTATGGACAAATGATAACATAGCCTTAAGAAAGTAATCTTTAAATTAAAAGACAACTCATTCCTGATTAAGCTTTACCCCTGAAATATGTGCGAATGAACAAAGTCAAGCCTGAGACACAGAGAGGAAGAGGAGTCATAAGGAGTCATAAGAAGGCCACAATAGTCACATCCTATGATAAGATAAACACCATCTATCAGCGCAGAGAACAGAATGATCACAGCGCTGTAACGGATCACTCCTCTGATGTCCGTCAGACTGAATCAGTGCTAACCGTCCTTCTCTCTGTGCTTTGATGATCTGTGCTAGGTGTCAGGAAGGGACAATGCTGAAGCTAACAGCTCTGTCAGCGTTTCACAGAAAGGAAAAAGATAGGTACTTTTCCAGAGATCATCCGGCTATGCTTTATCATTGCACTTCAGCACTTATTGCTGCATTATCTGTATTTACAATATCTATTTCTTTCGTAAACTCACTTTTATGTCTTAATGACAATGTAAAGCACTCTGTGTCTCAACTGTACTAAATTATATAACTAAACTAACCTTAACCTTTGAGCTGAGGGCTAGCACCAACATGCTAACATTCTCATTGAAACATGCTGATGCTAAGCATGCCTGCATTTGCTAATACACACTAAAACTGATGGAAAGTGGATGAGTTAGTCCTCTCAAAGCTATACAAATTAACCTGATGGAGGTGCTCGAGTAAACTTCGAAGTTCCCCAAAACTTTCAGAATTGATCCTCTGGGAACCATGAATATCTTTAACGAATTTCATGGCAACAGTTGTTGATATATGACAAATATTTCACAAAGAAAGTGTGTGTTTGCACTGGAGAAACAGTCAAAGGATCACCAAATGAAGTAGGATTCATCCTCTGGGAACCATGAACATCCTTCAAGATTTGGTCCAACATTTGACTTGGTTTAACTTGAGCTTCTGTTTACCTCATCGATGTGACGCTATAAAGCCTAAAGCCTTCCACTTTAACTGTTTTTGTCTGTAATCTTTAAACACAATGGGTGTCTGCATACCTTCACTGTCAACGTTGTAGTATGTTGTGTCAGAAAACAGGTTTATTGAGTTAAATAATCCTGTTAGTGAGCTCATGTCTTACTCTAACAATGTGTCCATTGTCCCGTTTGTCTCGCCACGAGTTCAAATATTTATTGCTGATAATGAGCTTGTTGTTAAACTGTGGTAAGATGTTGAAGACAAAACTTCAGACAATGAAAAACAATGAGGGCCCAGTGTGGGGACAGGACAGTCAAAACAAGGAAGCTAAAAGCCCACATGCAGAGTCACAAGGGGTTTGTCAAGCCAGATCAACATATCATACCACGGGCCGTTGCAATTTAATTTAATAAAAAAAAAATACAACAATTGAGCAACAGAGAAGGAAAGTAACTTTAAGCTTCAGTTTGCACAGACTTATTTAAAGCAGATGTGTATCTCTGTAGTTAAAGGGCTGCATGAACATCTTTAAAGGTCCCATGTCATGGCCATTTCTACTGATCATAATTCCATTGTTGAGGTCTCCTAAAATAAATGTATATTGTGCAATTTTCCAAACTCACATTGGTTTCTCATACAGCATCTCTGTATAGTATGTGTATTCACTCTCTGTCCTAAACGGCTTGTTGGAGCTCCTGCCCCCCCCCCCCTCCCTGTGAGCCCAGTGGCCGTCTGTGAGACAGCGAGACACAGCGAAACCCAGCGCGAAACACATACACACCCGCAGCCTGGCTGGGAGTTTGTGTGTGTGCCCAGGCTGAGTTCCGCGGTGTCGCGTCGACCCCACACCAGTGAGCCAGCTCACAGTGTCCCGCTCCTCGCAGCAGCGAGCCTCGCAACTTCCCGCTGTGTGTGTGTGTGTGAGGAAGTCCGCAGATTGGTCCAAACGTAACGGCTCCGCGGACGTAAAGTAACGGCTCCGCAGATTGGTCCATTTGGACGTTACGTTACGTCACTATACCCGAAATACGTCACTATACCCAAGAAGTAAACAATGGAAAAAGAGAAATCTCCAACGAGGCGTTCTGGGGCAGCATAGACAGGTCTTTTCTGTGTTAGAGTTTTACTCGCTACAGAGTGTACTTTGAGGGTTTGTGACTCTGCAGACCGTTTACATAAAAAGCTACATAACACACAAGGGGACGGGTAATAACCAGAAAAGCATGAGATGGGACCTTTAAGTTTAAGAAAATGTATAAAGAAATAATAATTAGACAGTATGGAGATGTCAGGATTCGTTGATGGTAGATTGTTGTGTTGACTTTTGATTGTGTTTCATTTTAAGTATTGGTTGTAAGCAGCTGTGATTGACAGGTATTTTTGAGTAAGGGGTAAAATAAGACTTTCTTCCCCCGGCTCCTTTCCAATGCTCAAAAGTCTACATACGTTATATAATAATTGCCATGAGGGTAATACAACTAAAACGATATGTCTGATCCAGCGCAGTGTGAATAACATGTCATGGTTTCACTCCTTCATCTCTTCCTATTATTCTGGAGCTTTTCACCAGTACTCACACACTTTCCAACCCTCTCAATTCCTCTCTTCTCCTGCAACAGCTGCTGGATCCATTACTCTCTCCTTCTCTCTCTCTTAGACATAACAAGGCAGCACAGGAAGCCTTGATTAAAGCACATCCTGTCTGACTGGATCGGAGGATCAAGGCGCTCGGAGGGTATAACTTTACCCTCATCGACCCCCAGTGAAGTGAACGGCCTAAATTAGAGAAGCAGCTGCTGGGGAGATGTTTTAATTACAGAACAGAGTGTAAAGGTGTAGTGTAATGTGTGTGTGTATGTGTTCGTTTAGTGTAGATAAGGAAAGGATATCACCTTTGGATTTTGTGTATTACCAAATACTTTTTCATTCCCTCGCAAGGAGAAGTTGAAGACACCATTTGATGACACTACCATTCAGTACTAGAAAGTAAAGGGTTCCTATAAAGCTAATTTTCAGGTGTATATCAGTATGTAGTGTCTCTACTTTAAAGAGTCCTCTCCTGCTGATGTTCAGGTGTATATCAGTATGTAGTGTCTCTACTTTAAAGAGTCCTCTCCTGCTGATGTTCAGGTGTATATCAGTATGTAGTGTATCTACTTTAAAGAGTCCTCTCCTGCTGATGTTCAGGTGTATATCAGTATGTAGTGTCTCTACTTTAAAGAGTCCTGTCCTGCTGATGTTCAGGTGTATATCAGTATGTAGTGTCTCTACTTTAAAGAGTCCTCTCCTGCTGATGTTCAGGTGTATATCAGTATGTAGTGTATCTACTTTAAAGAGTCCTCTCCTGCTGATGTTCAGGTGTATATCAGTATGTAGTGTCTCTACTTTAAAGAGTCCTGTCCTGCTGATGTTCAGGTATATCAGTATGTAGTGTCTCTACTTTAAAGAGTCCTCTCCTGCTGATGTTCAGGTGTATATCAGTATGTAGTGTCTCTACTTTAAAGAGTCCTCTCCTGCTGATGTTCAGGTGTATATCAGTATGTAGTGTCTCTACTTAAAGAGTCCTGTCCTGCTGATGTTCAGGTGTATATCAGTATGTAGTGTCTCTACTTTAAAGAGTCCTCGCCTGCTGATGTTCAGGTGTATATCAGTATGCAGTGTCTCTACTTTAAAGAGTCCTCTCCTGCTGATGTTCAGGTGTATATCAGTATGCAGTGTCTCTACTTTAAAGAGTCCTCGCCTGCTGATGTTCAGGTGTATATTAGTATGCAGTGTCTCTACTTTAAAGAGTCCTCTCCTGCTGATGTTCAGGTGTATATCAGTATGTAGTGTCTCTACTTTAAAGAGTCCTCTCCTGCTGATGTTCAGGTGTATATCAGTATGTAGTGTCTCTACTGGGACATGTCTCCACGCTTTAATGTTCAAAAAGCTCTTTATTTTTCTCATACTGCCTGTGCTGCAGCACCTCTTTTCACCCTCTGTCTGAAACCAGAGACCAGTCTACTTGGATTGGTTAGCTGGCCGGCTCTATTGTGATTGGTCAACTGCTTAGAGATGTCCCGCCCCTTAGCCTATCACGTACAATGTGTTGGAGCGCTAGCCAATAGGAGTGTGAGTGTTATAAAGTGATGTCATTATGTTCCAGAAGTAAACAAAGGAGACAAATGGAAGTGTTTGCACAACATTGACATGCACCAACAATTATATAACACACTACAGGACAGGGAAAACCTTAAAGGATAATGTGGCCTCATCAAAACAACACTACATGTACAGAGAAGTACACCAGAGTGTTTGAGAGGTCAGAAGGTGAAGTAAGATCTCTCCCGCAGCGATGGTATTTTTATCCTCCATTCATGAGTCACTCTAAAGTCTGCTTTTCAAACACCAGGGAGGCGAGCGAAGCCAAAACACGGCCAAGTCAAACACTTGAGGTTGAAACCAAAGGTTCACAGAGAGCTCCAAAAACCCTGAGCCTTTCAAATTGTCATTCAAATGTTATTCATGATTTACTAATTAAACTGACCACATGGGGTTTGTGGCTTGGTGATTAACTCTGGCAGAGAGGAGACTGCTGTTTGCCCACACTGACGTCTGCATGCCGGGTAGAAAAGCTGTTTGGTTTGTATTTTTAACGCAGAATGTCAACACACATGAACTCTCAGTGTAAGTTAAAAACGAGTAGCAAATATTAAAGTCCCAGTAGTAATATTTCTAGTTGTTTCTAAAGAAAATCAACTAAATTCAAGTTTAACATTTTAGATAGTGCAGGAATGTCCCTGGGATACTCATTCATGCAAACTCTTTCAGTCTTTTACGCAAAATAAACATTTTATTTTTGTGGAAAAAACATTAGAATAATACAAAGAAAGGTGACTGTACAGAATGTATTGAGCAAAAGCATTAAACATGCACCAAATCTATACCTTTTCCTCAATATTACTTCATCTGATGACTTTTCTTGAAATATTGTGACTTGTTTATGGAATAGTGTGATTTCTGATTTTAAATCCTGACTTTCCTTGTGTCATTGTGGCCCTATGAGTCTAGTACTAATAATAATGGCTTTAGAAGAAGGCGGTGATTGGCATCGTGACCGCTGACGACAACATCTATTTGCAGCGATTTCTATTCTGTATATTTTCCCTCCTCTCATAATCACCTCATAAAATAAGTGTTGCTGCATTATTTAGGACGAGTAGCAGAAACACACCCCCTGTAAACACACCTCCTCTCACCTCATCGGCTGATAATAGCGTCCCAAATGGCACTTTTAAAAGGAGGGTTACATCACACAGTAATCTCTTTTTGTTCCATCCACTTGTGTAGTGTTTTTTAGGTGCTGAACACACACACGCCCCCACAATAACAATCTGCATGAGCTCACTGTTTATAAATGGACACATTGTGCAGTGTCGCCTCTGTGTCACCAGGCAGGATATGTCCCCCCCCCCCTCCCTGGTTTCTGTCTCTTATCCTCCCATCGTTTCGCTGTCTGCCGCTTTACAAATGACCCGCTGCTGTTTTTTGTTTGGCCGCTGTCTCTGCTCGTACCCATGAGCCCCTCTGACTGCTGGGCACAGATACAGTACAACAAGTCTAGGAGGAGATGAGGTGAAACAAAGGAAGTGTCCTTGTCACCTGTGATCATCTGGTGAGACAAAGACAGCCCACATATACAGATGGTATCACAACGTACTGTACACACAAACACTGATAAACAGAGGGATAAGAAATCCAGGAGTCATAGAAGTGGAAACGTATTTAATTACAGAATTATCTTTGTTTTCTTTATCCTGCAACTGGATGACTAACGGGAGGGCTACCTTCTACACATTTTGTTTGTTTTTCGGATGTATAAACTGTCTAATTGTTGACCTGATAAAGGGGAAACACTACAGTTGAAATAGGTAAATGCCATATAATGTGCCTCTTTATAAAGTATTGTTAGCTGTTCCTACAAGTTGTATTGAATTTCATGTGTCAAATAAATTGGTTTACATGTTGTCTAAAGTGGCTCTGGAACAACCTGGAGCATTAACTTTAAAAACGTTAGACAGTTTAACAATGAAATACACTAGGGAGGTGCATCATGGGAAGTGTATCCATTTGTGAAGATCACCTATGAAATGTCAGGATATTTTGGCCTCTGTCGCTTTGATTTGAACAATTATTCATGGGTTTCCTAATAAAACTGTTCCTAATAACTAGCCCTTTAAAAGGCCTGTGAAATCTGAATAAATTCTCAATAAATAACAATTGATATTTGTACTAGAAATACATTAAAAAAATTACGTTAATGTCATAAAAATATTTTCTGAGATTACATTTACAAGCTTTCTCTTTAGCCATTTTCAATGTGGTTGCCATGTCAAATTTGTATAGTTGTTTTTATGTGTGCAAACTAATTATCAATGTCATTTGCATGCCTCAAAATACTCCTTGAAGGACTAGTAAAAAGTGTTTTTGAATTGAATTGAATAAATGCCTCTTAGCTTTGTGTCTTGTTTTGTAAGCATGAAAACAAGGCTCAAGGTGAAAATAATTAAATCAAAAATAAACTCATGGTAGACTTTGTTTAGCACTCATGGGAACTTGACAAATGGTTTTGCATAAATACATAAAATGAACATATAAATGGTTTCAGGAAAGACACACAAAACGTATCTTTGATCAGATGGTTACTTCCTGCAGTGTTAGTAGTAGTAACTACTGAAGACCCATCTTTTTACATTGGCTTATGTTTCTACTTGAGATGTGTGTGATGTGTTCTGTTCTTACGTTTGTTCCTTTCGGGACTCTAATGGCGCATTTCAACTACAGCGCGGATCGCGGTTTAAGCGTGCCGTGCCCGGCCCGTTTTTGGTTGCGTTTCCACTAGGCGTAGTTCCGGCTAGCGGGTACTTTTTCACAGTTTTCTGGCTCTCCAAAATCGAGGTTTTTTCCGGGCCAACAACTGGGCTGAGTGTGCTAAACTAGTGAGAGAATCGCTGGCAACTACAACAAAATGAACATATTTGACCGTGATTTAATTGTAATACACGTTTCAAAATGATGCCGAAGTAACAACATACTGATACCGGTTAGTAAAAACCATGAATTAATGCTTTGACAAGTCTGCAGACAGACGGCAGGCGAGAAACCTTTTAAAATGCGTGTTTTCTGAATGGAGATCGGCTAAATTAACGTTGTATATGCTCCGACCGTCCACACTCACAACAACGGCCTACAGACATAAATACAGCAGCGACTGTATTCGCCATGACACAGACAGTCTGTGGTTTGTACTTTAACTTTAGTCTAGTTTCTGAACAGATATGAGGAGCTGTGAGCTCTGAGTGCTAACAGCTAACGGCTGATGTTGGTTTTGTGGTTCGCATTGAAGATGACGTCACGGCTCCGCCTACACTGCGTTACTATAGATACTGCCCCAGTTCCTAAACTGTAATGGAAGCGCAGCATAAAGTGAGCCTGGCCTACCTATACCGTACTAAGCCGTGCGAGGCCCTGCAGTGGAAATGCGCCATAAGTGGTCTGTGTTTTGTTTTTATGTTGACCTTACATTTCTGCCTCATGTTGTTTTTGTATTCATGTTTCTGTGGTCTTCATTTGAGCTTTTGTTCTTTCTTGTGAAGCACTTTGTGAATTGTATTCCTGTGAAAGGTGCTATTCTAAATAAACGTATTATTATTATTATTATATATACAGTGAAAGCACGTTTGATACCTGAGGGAAGGGGTTGTCCTCACTGTGGGAGCTGAATGTGCCGGGGATCGTTCGGCTGTCACCCAGGAATTCCAGGTCTGGAAGTCGTCAGGAAAAACCAGTCAAAAGGTGAGCGGCCTGCCATTAATCTGCAGCTCCTGAAGGTTCAACCTTCTATACGGGTTAATTTCTCCTCCTCTCAAGCTGTCATTTCATCTCTTCGACTGGTCGTCACGCTGAGTGGTTTCTGTTGAGTCCTGTTTAAAGACTTTAAAGGGTCTACTTTTTTTTTTAAGATAAACATTTTAGCTGCTAATGCATGTTCACTACTCAAATGGCAAGATATGATCTACTCACCAGGTGCAGGCAGTGGTGTCAAGTAACTCAAGTACTGTACTTCAGAGAGATACTGGTACTTTACTTGAGTTTTGCTACTGTGTACTTCCACCCAACTACAATTCAGAGGTATATCTAGTATTTTATTTAATACCTTCAGTTACTTGGCATATTTGAGTTAACAATATGAAAACTGCACAATGACTACTTTTACTTTTGGTTCTTTAAGTATATTTTGATGCTAATCATTCTGTACTTTTACTTGAGTAACATTTGCAATGCAGGACTTTTACTGTATCAGAGTTTTCCTACACTGTGGTATTTCTACGTTTACTTTAGTACAATATATGAGTACTTCTTCCAATACTTCAGGAGTATTTTGAAAACCTAATAATAAATAGAAGATGGTGCCAACCATGGCTGAGGTTCTTGTTTCTATTTAGTTTTAGTTTTATCATGCAGCACACCATGCACTTTTAATCTGGGAATGTCTTATATGCTATAGTTTTTAATCTTGAAGTTTTGAAGTAGGGAAACGGCCGTGGAAGTGGTTTTTAACAACGACAAGAGCCACTACGATGCCTAAGAGAAGACTACATGTACGCAGCAGGTTTTTTTAAAGTAAGGCGAACTGAGGTCACACTGAGGAATCATATATAGTAGATTAAAGTGTGTGTGTCGGGCAGCCTTTCATCTGACTCCTGCTGGGTTACAAGCCGCAGGGAGTCTTAGAGGAGAAGAACAGCTGCTGCAGTGATCAGGTGATTTACTTTGTGCACATACACACACTTGTGCACACACACACACACACACACACACACACACAGCGTACAGAGAGCTGCTCACTGTGTTTTCATTGTAACCCGATTAAGGTTACACATTCCCAACATTACATTAGCAGTGTAAACACTTTTGGCGCTTACAAAGTAAACATAACCACATTGCTGCGACAAAGCTGGAATACTCATCAGTGTCATCAGTCATGAGGAGCATACCAACATGTGGTAGACATTTTTCATTAAATGGTTTCACCAAACATAAATATTCAAAACATGCTGGTGATTCAAGCTACTAGCATTTGTATTATACAGGTTAGTTGAAAACTTTATTCTGATTGGTAAATGTTGACATTGCAGAGGTCTGTTATTTTTCAACAGCAGACCGTTGCTAAGGATAACAGATTGTTGCTAAGGAGGACTCACTGATCAAGGGGCTACAGTATGTTAAGTTGGGTCGATTTAATGTCCGCTATGAACAACAAACTTTCCTTTTACCATTTATTTTTTGAATATTCATTTTTATATTTATATATAGTTGTTATGTATATATTTGAAGACAGACAGGAAGTAAACACTAAAGGGAACAGCAGAAGAAGAAAGACAGGAAGTAAACACTATAAGGAATAGCAGAAGAAGACAGGAAGCAAACATTAAAGGGAACAGCAGAAGAAGACAGACAGGAAGTAAACATTAAAGGGAACAGCAGAAGAAGACAGACAGGAAATAAACATAAGGGAACAGCAGAAGAAGACAGGAAGTAAACATAAAGGGAACAGCAGAAGAAGACAGACAGGAAGTAAACATTAAGGGAACAGCAGAAGAAGACAGGAAGTAAACATTAAAGGGAACAGCAGAAGAAGACAGACAGGAAGTAAACATAAAGGGAACAGCAGAAGAAGACAGGAAGTAAACATTAAAGGGAACAGCAGAAGAAGACAGGAAGTAAACATTAAAGGGAACAGCAGAAGAAGACAGACAGGAATTAAACAATAAAGGGAAAAGCAGAAGAAGACAGACAGGAAGTAAACAATAAAGGGAACAGCAGAAGAAGACAGACAGGAAGTAAACAATAACATGAACAACAGAAGAAGACAGATAGGAAGTAAACAATAAAGGGAACAGCAGAAGAAGACAGACAGGAAGTAAACAATAACATGAACAACAGAAGAAGACAGATAGGAAGTAAACAATAAAGGGAACAGCAGAAGAAGACAGACAGGAAGTAAACAATAAAGGGAACAGCAGAAGAAGACAGACAGGAAGTAAACAATAACATGAACAACAGAAGACAGATAGGAAGTAAACAATAAAGGGAACAGCAGAAGAAGACAGGAAAGTTAGTTTTCTTTTTACATTGAATTTAATTTAGTTTTAAAAAATTGGTGTCATTCTCCACACACTTTTCTTTAAGCAAACATCATACATCTTGCTGCTGTGACTAACTAGTTGTCTCCAGAGGATGTGTACAGATGTATCTCTTTGTTTGTTTGGTGACTGATTCCCAGGTAGCATGAACTCACCTGAGAGACTTCCTAAAACGTAATTAAAGCACTAAAGCTAACAAAGAAAAACAAACACGTTGCACTGATGTGCAAAGAGAGGGCCTTGTTGATCCAGAGGACCTCACTCTGAAACCGTATATTGTTGTGTGTGAGTGTGTGTGACAATGTATGAATAGAAAAAGGTGTCACACGTGTCTTTTTGTCACATGTAAGGGAGGGTTTAACTGAGTTAACACTGACACCAGCAGTGGAGATTAGTGTGAACACACTGTCTTTTCTTCTTTCTGTGATTGATTTGATTATTATTGTTGTTTTATTATGTTGTTTAGTGCAAAAGTAGGCATCTCAAGGGTGTACCGTTAACCAAAGTAGTCTGAATATTGAATTTACTCCGTTTCCAGGCTCAGCACTAGAGATTTAAGCCAATCGACTTATTATTTGTTCAGTATAATCTTACATCCTTCAGTGTTCAGCGGTCCAAGTGAACAGAATAACATGAGGAAAAGTGCTTTGTGTCTAAAAAGACAGACCGAACAACAGGTCAATTAATCAAGAAAATGATTCAGACTAATCGACAAAGCAAATAAGCTGCAGCCCTATCTTTCATCTAACTCTACAAGAGAAGCAAACTACAGCTTTAAAATGGTTAAGTAACCCGAGTTACAAAACATGTATTTACTTATTTTATGAAAGTACTTTTTCTATGTGTGTATTGCTGCGTTGTGGAAAAATGTGCCTCTGTGTTCAGAGTTTAGGTTTCAGCGTGTAACCCGACCTGCTGCTGCAACATGTATGAAGTCATGATTGTTGTGTATACATGTTACTCCTAAAGCTCTACCTCAAGAGATATGGTTAGAAGAAGCAGGATGTGTGCTTTTCTTTGACTTTTTCTCATGGGAAAAATGATAGCCAATGACGCACACACACACATGCACACACACACACACACACACACACATTTTAATCCCAACTCGGCAGTCCCACAGTTGGACAGATGATGTCATTCACCTGTTGTGCCGTGGTATGACAAAGAGCTCTTTTGTGCCTTTGCAAATACACACGCACACACACACACACACACACACACACACACACACACACACACACACACACACACACACACACACACACACACACACACACACACACACACACACACACACACACACACACACACACACACACACACACACACACACACACACACACACACACACACACACACGTGAGCAGTTTGAATTGAATGCACATGTGGCTTTTCTCCGCAGGGGGACCCAGGCGTTTATCAATCGTTTGCCGTCTCATTCATCAACCTGGAGAACAGTACGTGCTGCTGTTCTGTCACTAAGTCGCCTCTCACTTTGTACATCGAGGTAACGAGAAAAATCGGGCGGGGTCAGGAAGAGGTCGACTTGAAGAATTTGGGTTTGTAAGTGAGACTTCTGTCTGCCTGTAAACCGTGTGTGTGTAAACTCTGGAGAGTTAGGGAGTAAGTTGACCTCCCCTGGAAAAGGTTATGATTCTTAAGCCAATAAATTACACTAATCAATACTCTATTATTTAAAGGGGCCCTATTATGCTAATTTCCAGGTGTATATCAGTATGTAGTGTCTCTATTTTAAAGAGTCCTCTCCTGCTGATGTGCAGGTGTATATCAGTATGTAGTGTCTCTACTTTAAAGAGTCCTCTCCTGCTGATGTTCAGGTGTATATCAGTATGTAGTGTCTATACTTTAAAGAGTCCTCTCCTGCTGATGTTCAGGTGTATATCAGTATGTAGTGTCTCTACTTTAAAGAGTCCTCTCCTGCTGATGTTCAGGTGTATATCAGTATGTAGTGTCTCTACTTTAAAGAGTCCTCTCCTGCTGATGTTCAGGTGTATATTCTAGTATGTAGTGTCTCTACTTTAAAGAGTCCTCTCCTGCTGATGTTCAGGTGTATATCAGTATGTAGTGACTCTACTCATGTCTCCATGCTTTAATGTTCAAAAAGCTCTTTATTTGTCTCATACTGCTTCTTTTCACCCTCTGTCTGAATTGATGGACTCTTTGCCCTGATTTGATCTGTTGTTGATATTACAAGCAGGAAGAATGAGGGCATGATCATCCTGTAAACTGCTCCTTAAATCAACTGAGTGTTGTAAAGAAATCTCACCTGCCCTATCAAACTGTGATATATCTTTAAAACACAGCAGGTGCAAAGATATGGCTGAGATTGACCTGCTGTTACCTGCAGTGGGGATGTGTGCCTGCACGTACAGCATGCTAACACACACACACACACACACATGCATGCACGTCTACATACTGGGGAAAACCTGAAGGGACTTCCACGAGGAGAAACTAAAACCACTCTAAAGTTATTAAACTATAAACATCCAACACTCTCAAGTATCAACAGTAAAAGTACATATGAAGCAGAATGGCTCTTTTAAAAGTGTTATTGTTAGTGTTATTATTGACATTATTTTAGCATCCCATTTTACAAATACATTTGAGTCAGCGTACATGTAAAACATTTAAAAGATATTTTAAAATATCTTTTAAAAAGTGAATTTAGGCAAACATTTCCCTCACAAACGTCTAAGAAAATCGACTAGCCAAAGTGAGCAGAGGGTTGAAGTGCAGTCTTATTGACCTTGTGTAATTTGAAAACTCTGCACCAAGAGATAGTGATATGCAGAGTCAGTGAATATCTCAATGCCAATGACGTCTTCCTTTGCTGTTGTGGAGTTATCTCCTCCTCTTCCTCCTCCTCCTCCTCACTTTAGATCAGCTGACAGCTATGAGCTCCATCCAACTCTGTATATTAGCCTTTAGGAGATCTAATCCAAACACTGATAGTAAAGGACCACCCTCTCATGTGAGAATCTGCCAGAGCTAATCCAGTGCATAAAGGGAGTGTGTGTGTGTGTGTGTGTGTGTGTGTGTGTGTGTGTGTGTGTGTGTGTGTGTGTGTGTGTGTATAACTGTATATGTCGAGGGGTGTGATGGTGAGCAAAGCCATGTTGCTCTCTGTTGCCGGGCAGGATAACGTCTCCATAGGGCCTTGTAGGTTCAAATAAAACTACACTACTCCTAAAATCCAAGTGTGCCCTCTTCAATTGTGCAGTAAATTATAGGTCAACAAACATTAAAATGATAAATCAAGCCTGTGTCTATCACTGGGTTCAAACACCTCAAACGGGAACATTTCATTAATGTTGCATCCACAAGATATCTAGCAAAGTTTAGGAAAGTGTCACGGGAAAGCTGAGCACAGTGGACCCAAATGCAGGACAGGATTAACAAACAAGAACACAACTTCACAGAGAAACTAACAAACACTAAGAGAAAACAATGACTTAAATACATGCAGACAAGGACAAGATACAGCTTGAGAGGGAAGGTAAAAACAAATGGGCAGCAGGTAATAAGGATCAAACAAACAGGCGGGAAAAACTATTTCCAAATAAAACAGGAAACACTAAGACACATCATGACAGCTCTTTCATGGGGGCAGAAGTAAGCTGTATGTTGTCATTTAAAGACAATGACATTCACTTGTTTAATATCTTATTGTAATGTGCATGGTGAAATAAACATGACCGGTGACTTATACTAATTCCTAGTTCTTGTTTTTAGCATTTCAAGTGCCTTTGTCAGGGAAGTCGTATCAATTCTTCAACACTGTTTGTCAGGTTTTTAAGGTGTGTGTTAAGTCAAATCTCTGCATCAAACCTTTGCAGAGATTGTTCCCTTTATCTTAGTTTTAAAAAGCTGATAGAAACCTAGATAAATGTAATCTTCTAGTTGTTTCTCTAACCTACATGTGTCTAAAAGGTTTGTAGGTGACGTTGTCTGCACTGTGTTCAACAAACACTTGAGATGTTGAGGTATGTTTCAGGTGAAAGCAGCTTCTCACAGTCCCACCACTTTATCACCTTGAGAGGAAGCAGAAAAGGTTTCGGTGCTTGAGGGAAACTGACCTGTTGTTATCTCTCTGGGCCAAAGGCTAAATGTTTCACAACCGCAGAGCAAACAGAGACCAACATACCACCTTAATACATTGATAAACATATACATATTTACATGTGTGTTCAGACAACACCAATTTGCTCGCAAACAACTCTATTGCTGCTGTTTAGTTAAATTATCAGTAAAGTGGATAGCTGGTTCGTTTTTGGTTGTTTTGAAGTGTAATACATTTAGCTTTAAAATGTTGCTTTGAATCAGAGGTGGGAGAAGTACTCAGATCGTGTACTTGAGTAAAAGGAGAAGTACTCAGATGTTGTACTTGAGTAAAAGTAGAAGTACCAGAGTGTAGGAATACTCTGTTTCAGTAAAAGTCCTGCATTCAAAATGTTACTCAAGTAAAAGTAGGAAAGTGTTATCATCAAAATATAGTTAAAGTAGCGACAGTAAAAGTAGTCATTGTGCAGATTAGTCCATTTCAGAATAATATATATGATATGTTTTATAATGATTGATCATTAAAGTGTTCTCAAAGCTGGTAAAGGTGAAGCTAGTTTGAATGACTTTGTATACTGCAGGGTAGCTTGAGGATTTACTCCAGGTGGAACTAAAGTCTGATTTAACACTTGATTATATTTCACATCATTCATCCAGATCTGTGAAGTAACTAAAGGTATTAAATACATGTAGTGGAGGAAAAGTACAAAGTGGAAAGTGGAAATGCTCAAGTGAAGTACAAGTACCTCAACATTGTACTTAAGTACAGCACTTGAGTAAATCTACTTAGTTACTTCCCACCTCTGCTTTGAATTGATGTTAATGCCTAAAACATGCTGTAGCACATGAGGGCTGATAACCTCTGATAACACCAATTATTCACCTGATAACATTCTTCTTCTACTTTATCAGCTCATTCATTTCATTGAAGCCAACACAGGAGGCCGTTGTTTAACTAAAACACAACAGAGTGACTCATGTTAAAGGTCCCATGTCATGGCCATTTCTACTGATCATATTTCCATTGTTGAGGTCTACTAGAATAGATTTACATTGTGCAATTTTCCAAACTCACATTGGTTTCTCATACAGCATCTCTGTATAGTATGGGTATTCACTCTCTGTCCTAAAGGGCTTGTTGGAGCTCCTGCCCCCCCCTCCCTGTGAGCCCCTTGTGCTCTGATTGGTTGGGACGTTGCGAGGCTCGCTGCTCAGTGAGCTGGCTTACTGGTGTGGTTTCCCGGGTCGGCGATACAGCGGGACAGCGCGAAACTCATCCTGAGCACACACAAACACTCACAGCCGAAGTAAAAACAATAAGTGTGGCTTGATATTGAGTAAGAAAAAGGTTTATAAACGCTGTGAGAATGGGTCTGCGGCAGGGACGTGCACAGACATTTGGAGGGGCTATTGCTCTAAACTAGAAAAAGGGCCTCCCCCCCGAAAACGTAAGAACTTTTTATAAAAAAAAAAACTGAAAACCAGGGACATTTTTTGTATTGCGGTCCATATCTCATTAACATATCTAATGTTAGTAACTATTAAAGACAAAATGCGGACAATTCTGTTTTAATGTAGTTTGACCATTGTAACTGCTGTGCCTTAAATAAACTCACTAATTAATGAAACCAGTTCAATACGCATTATTCTTATTCTTATCATTCTTTATGAGCGCAGTAACGGTAAGGTATCTAATTACTTATTTATTTAGTATTCCATAACTTAATAACAGAGATGGTCAAACTAAAGTAGAGACATGGCAGAAATCCTACAATAAAGCGAGACAGTGAAGTGTTCTCCTGTGAGAGAGGGCGATCAAGAAAAGAGAGAGAGCGGTGAGGGAGTTTACGGAGCAGATGAAAAGACACAGAAACACAGAAGCACAATAACAAGTATATTTAGTTTGTTTTTTTTGTAAATAACCGACGGTGTCAAGAGGAAGTAAAGTCCCCTGGTTTGTCCCCTATACTCTAACTGCCATGAGAAAACTCAAAATCAATTTTAGCATATTTAAAAACGGGGACATTTCCGGGGACAGATTAACCCGAGGATTGGCCACCAAAGCCAGGCAGGCACATGATCACCATAGCCATATGAGGCCAGACCGGACTCGGAGGGCTTTCCTTTGCTTTTCAGCAGTCAGATTGTAAACAAAGTCACGTGACTGGGGGCAGATGACAGCGCTGACAAGGTGTGTTTTATCGCAGCGAGACTCTACAATACTAATTGTGGGCTTATCATGTTTATTCGGCCACAACAGAAAAAAAAGATTTTTGCTCTCTCCAGAGGGGCAGGTCAGCCAAAAAGTTCAAAAGGGCCGTTGCCCGGGCAAAGTTAGAACGTACCTGTGCACGTCCCTGGTCTGCGGAGAGCATTTCTCCGCGATCCCAACTCGTCTATTACCAACCAGGGAGCTCTATGCAAGTCAATGGGACTCCCTGTTAGTTGAAAATGTACGCTAAAGGTCCTGGTGTGTGAGGAGCTCCGCGGATTGGTCCATTTTGGTTCCGGGAACCGCATGACGTCATGCGGTTCCCGGAAGAAACAAATGGAAAAAGAGAAATCTCCAACGAGGCGTTCTGGGTCAGCATAGACAGGTCTTCTCTGTGTTAGAGTTTTACTCGCTACAGGGTGTACTTTGAGGGTTTGTGACTCTGCAGACCGTTTACATGCAGAAAAAGCTACATAACACACAAGGGGACGCGTAATAACCAGAAGAGCATGACATGGGACCTTTAATGTTCTCATGCTCCCAAATCTGTGCTGTATCACAATGTTGCTGCAGTTGCTACACAACATAATACAACAAGATAACAACCATGTGGGGAAGGACCGTACTATGATTCACTCAAACTGCAGGTTGAACCTGTTCGCTCTGAATCACAGGGTAAAAGTGTGTTCTGCGTGTTTGTATGTGGTCCACTTGCACATTGCATGTCTACAAATTACTAGACTGGAGTCACAGTGAGTCAGAAACACAGGTGATTGGTCAGAGCAGGAGTTTAGTGTTTGACTGATGGGCAACACCTGCAGTGATGTCACTACATAGTGAACCTCTCACATAGCAATGCAGTGCTTAATATGCTAATGAATGTGACGAATGTGAAATGTGCGACACTGTCGATCTTTATAAGGTCCTCATTAAAATCTTACTTCCGTTACTGCGGTGGATTTTAATGTCAAAGTTGTTGTTAATAGTGAGGTAATCTTTCACTTTAGTCATTCCAAGACAGGTCACTGGTAACTTTGAACTGTTTATGAAAAAAGGGATTCAAAACTAGAGAACATGCCGAGTTTTTCACATGTTTTCAGTTGTTTAAAGGGGCCCTATTGTAGTTTTTCTGGCAGTATGAGATAAACAAAGACCTTCTTGAACATTAAAGCATGTAAACATTTCAAAGTGAAGGCACTAAATACAAATATGAACCTGAAAATGAGAAGAGTATGTCCTTAAAGGCATTTTAATTACTGAACATGCAAGGCAATGGAGCCGCCACGCTGGCCAAAAGACTAAAATTATGCCTAAGCATTTCTTCCCGACACGTGTTGTAGTACAACCAGCAGGAGAGCATTGATGTGTGAAGTGAGTTTGGTAGCACTACACTCAAACGCTCAAAAAAACAGAGCAGAGTATATTTAATTTAAGTGTGTGTGTGCCTCCGAATGTGTGTGTGTAAGTAAAATAAGTTTGTGCTTGCAGTGCTTAAATAAAAGTCTTCAGCGGGGGGTTTTACATACAGTAGCCTGTGCTGTGATAAGCCTCAGACTAAGCGTCCGGTTTGTTTTCAGGCGCTGGGTTCACTGCAGGCTGCTATTGATAGAATCTGAGCGCTTTGGAAATGAAAAGTGCATTTGAAGCCTCCGTTATGAAGCTGCATTCCTCAGTAATCCTGAAGAGATCTAAAACTGGGAGACCCTTCGATCTCCTGAGGCAAGAGCAAACACAGACATGGAGGGCTGAAGAGGGAAAGAGAGTTTTCCATTTGCTTTGAAGGTGTTGTTAATGTCAGGGGAGAGCACACATCCGTGAAGAGGATTGAAAAGCACGTGTTTTTCTTACTTTGACAACCTTTATTTAACTTAACATGGGAAGCATGAAACTAAACACTTAAATACATATAGCAATGTATTCATTAGAAAATAAAATCTATACCTAAAATGAATGATCCAACAGGGGTGAACTAAAGTCTAAAAGCACTTGTCAACCTATTTGCCAAGTAATTGCATTTTCTCCCATTTCAACGAAAGTACTATCAATTTCAGTTTTAAGATAACTGGGTCTTTACATCACTGTACAACTAAATAAAACAAGATATCATATCTTTAAATGGTTCATCCCTACTGGTCAAATTCAAATTATCTTATTTGCCAATTTAGTGTATACAGATTGGGTTACCACTAAAGAGGCCTTATTATGCTTTTTTGGGGTTTCCCTTAAGTGACATCACTATGTAAGACTGGCGCTCCTATTGGCTAGCGCTCCAACACATTTTACCTTATAGGCTAAGGGGCGGGACACCAATCACAACAGAGCCGGCCAGCTAACCAATCAGAGCAGACTGGGCTCTGGTTTCAGACAGAGGGTGAAAAGAGGTGCTGCAGCACAGGCAGTATGAGAAAAATAAAGAGCTTTTTGAACATTAAAGCATGGAGACATGTCCCAGTAGAGACACTACATACTGATATACACCTGAACATCAGCAGGAGAGGACTCTTTAAAGTAGAGACACTACATACTAGAATATACACCTGAACATCAGCAGGAGAGGACTCTTTAAAGTAGAGACACTACATACTGATATACACCTGACATCAGCAGGAGAGGACTCTTTAAAGTAGAGACACTACATACTGATATACACCTGGACATCAGCAGGAGAGGACTCTTTCAAAGTAGAGACACTACATACTGATATACACCTGAACATCAGCAGGAGAGGACTCTTTAAAGTAGAGACACTACATACTGATATACACCTGAACATCAGCAGGAGAGGACTCTTTAAAGTAGAGACACTACATACTGATATACACCTGAACATCAGCAGGAGAGGACTCTTTCAAGTAGAGACACTACATACTGATATACACCTGAACATCAGCAGGAGAGGACTCTTTCAAGTAGAGACACTACATACTGATATACACCTGAACATCAGCAGGAGAGGACTCTTTAAAGTAGAGACACTACATACTAGAATATACACCTGAACATCAGCAGGAGAGGACTCTTTAAAGTAGAGACACTACATACTGATATACACCTGGACATCAGCAGGAGAGGACTCTTTAAAGTAGAGACACTACATACTGATATACACCTGGACATCAGCAGGAGAGGACTCTTTAAAGTAGAGACACTACATACTGATATACACCTGAACATCAGCAGGAGAGGACTCTTTAAAGTAGAGACACTACATACTGATATACACCTGGACATCAGCAGGAGAGGACTCTTTAAAGTAGAGACACTACATACTGATATACACACTGAACACAGCAGGAGAGGACTCTTTCAAGTAGAGACACTACATACTGATATACACCTGAACATCAGCAGGAGAGGACTCTTTAAAGTAGAGACACTACATACTAGAATATACACCTGAACATCAGCAGGAGAGGACTCTTTAAAGTAGAGACACTACATACTGATATACACCTGGACATCAGCAGGAGAGGACTCTTAAAGTAGAGACACTACATACTGATATACACCTGGACATCAGCAGGAGAGGACTCTTTAAAGTAGAGACACTACATACTGATATACACCTGAACATCAGCAGGAGAGGACTCTTTAAAGTAGAGACACTACATACTGATATACACCTGGACATCAGCAGGAGAGGACTCTTTAAAGTAGAGACACTACATACTGATATACACCTGAACATCAGCAGGAGAGGACTCTTTCAAGTAGAGACACTACATACTGATATACACCTGAACATCAGCAGGAGAGGACTCTTTAAAGTAGAGACACTACATACTAGAATATACACCTGAACATCAGCAGGAGAGGACTCTTTAAAGTAGAGACACTACATACTGATATACACCTGAACATCAGCAGGAGAGGACTCTTTAAAGTAGAGACACTACATACTGATATACACCTGAACATCAGCAGGAGAGGACTCTTTAAAATAGAGACACTACATACTGATATACACCTGAACATCAGCAGAATATGTCCTCTTTAAACTATTTGAAGCACCTGACCATCAGCAATGTGAGCCTTGGTGTTAGCTGACTGCGGACACAAACAACAATCAGTTTCTAAACTTAAAATCTCTCCACAAATTGCTCACAGCTTTTCCTAAAGGCCAACAGTTCAGTGAACCGTGATTGAGACTTTAAGTCAAACGAGCCGCCCTAATGGCTGTGACACAGGATCTTTGCTTTTATCTGTTTGCCTCATTCTTTCCACCTCACAGTGAAACTCCTGCTGCCTGTGATGTTGACACGGTAAAGCCCTGCCTTTGATTTTTCTGTCAAAGTGGGTCAAAAGACAACACTGAGGACGGAGAGAAGGGGCTGGTGTTCGTGGAGGGTCTGCAGGCGAGCTGACGGAGGAACAGACGAGCAGAAAACTGACGGCTGACTGACTTTTTATTGCTGAAACTTGATCTACTCATCCTAAAGCGGGCCTCTCTTCTCACGTGATGCAAATGCAGTTGAACATGAAGCCACCCAAGCAGCAGCCAACAACTCGATCCATCTGCAAACAGACGACACGCCTGCTAACAAAGCCAGGGTGAAGAGAAGAGCTTTTAAAAGTCACTTAAAGCCTGTAATACAAGGAGCTCCTGTGAAAACATTGTAAACTTTAAATTGATGTCCTGCGTGAAGCGGACAGAAACAATATGCTATTACCTTGCATACTGTAAAAACCTACTAAAATCCCCCATGTTTCTTTATTTTAATAACAACTGTGAGTACTGTTATAATCCATAAGTCCTTTGAAGCAGTATGACTGAGGCCCTTCTGGTGCTCACACAAAAGTCAGAAAGTAGTTCAGTGCAGAGATTTAGGAAAAGCTCTCTCAGCGCTTTTCACTAAGCCTCTCTAAAAACCTCCACCTACAGTGCTGCTGTATAACCTTTACACTCCCCAGAACACACACAAACATACACACACACACCACTCTGCTGAAACATGAGAGGAAAGCTTTGAGGGGAGGTTTGAAACAAGGGAAAGCTTATTTTTGAAAGTCATCCACCACAGGACTCAATTATCACTTCATCTAAAGGCTGGAGCACGGGTCGCTGTTTGCTCCCTCCCTTCCCGTGTTTCCTGAGGAAAAGCTCGAGTCAGTTCACAGGTCTCTGGCTTTCTTTGCAATCATGATCAAACCCAAGCAACTTTGACTTCTTCTACTACCGTTTAACCTCTTGTGCAAAAAATGAACATGCATGTCCTGTGTGAGGAATGTAGGCCTCTCAAACCCTGACTCGTCACGAATCCCCGATATTGTGTCTATATGGCGCATTTCCACTACAACGCGGTTCAAGCATGCCATGCCCGGCCCGTTTTTGGTTGCGTAGGCTAGTAACTAGTAACTAGGCGTAGTTCCGGCTAGCGGGTACTTTTTCACAGTTTTTCTGGCTCTCCAAAATTGAGGTTCTTTCCGGGCCAACAACCGGGCTGAGTATGCTAAACTAGTGAGAGAATCGCTGGCAACTACAACAAAATGAACATATTTGACCGTGATTTAATTGTAATACACGTTTCAAAATGATGCCGAAGTAACAACATACTGATACCGGTTAGTAAAAACCATGAATTAATGCTTTGACAAGTCTGCAGACAGACGGCAGGCGAGAAACCTTTTAAAATGCGTGTTTTCTGAATGGAGATTGGCTAAGCTAACGCTGTATATGCTCCGACCGTCCACACTCACAACAACGGCCTACAGACATAAATAAAGCTGCGACTGTATTCGCCATGACACAGACAGTCTGTGGTTTGTACTTGTTTAACTTTAGTCTAGTTTCTGAACAGATATGAGGAGCTGTGAGCTCTGAGGGCTAACAGCTAACGGCTGATGTCGGTTTTGTGTTTCGCATTGAAGATGACGTCACGGCTCCGCCTACACTGCGTTACTATAGTTACTACCCCAGTTCCTAAACTGTAATGGAAACGCAGCATAAAGTGAGCCTGGCCTACTAAGGCCTAACTATACCGTACTAAGCCGTGCGAGGCCCTGCAGTGGAAATGCGCCATAAGTGCCAAATAAAAAGGCTTCAAGGGACTAAATACGGGAAGATCAACACTTTGACGAGCTCAAACAAAACCGCTTCACTTCTTCCATTTCGTTTGACCATTTATTGCAGGTAAAAACAAGCAAGTATTGGCTCCTTCACCCAACTTTTCCCACTCGTCGCACATTAGCTGCTCTGCTCAAGCTAGCTGATTGCTACTAGTGATAGTCAATAATGTTTCACTACGAGGTGAAGCAAACTGTTAACTTTGACGGATAAACAGAGAGCATAACAGTCAGATTTTGTCGGGGCCGGGAGGTTTTTTTGAGCAAGATGCAGACAACCTTTACAAAATCATAGACTGTGAACCATTCGAGTTCAGTGTTATGTAGACTACATACAGTTGCAAAAGAAAACTATTTTTATCAGACAACGGGGAAAATAAATCTTGAGAACGAGACAGTGTCTACAATATCCTCACTAACTCTTACACTCTTTTTTCCAGCTTGCTGTCCTGAGAAATAGCCCACATTTGGCTCACTGATGTGCTGAGCTTTGTCTCTCTTCACTGCCAAAAACAGCATATGTTTAAGCTCCACTACAACGTCTTAAATGATAACTGTGCTGACTCGTTTTTCTTCACCTTCTCTGTAACGTCTGGCATTTTGTAGATTTCAGTGGAACTCGTCCAAAGAAGATTGTTTTGCTATGCCAATACCTAATACTTGGTGCTACTTTTTAGCATAATGTCTGACAGCAAAAGACTGAGATCCTTCCAAAAGTGCTAAATATGCACTATACTTAAGAATTGTAGCCTTTGCAGACCATTTACATCTACACAAATCTATATAACTCATTACAAGAAAGGAAAAGATCCCCGAAAGCATAATAGTGCCCCTTTAAAGCTTCCTTATTGTTCAGTTTTTTAACATAGCAAGACTCTGGAGGTGATGGGACTTTGTTCTCTGTTGATGAAAAATGTGCCTTATACAAGCAGGAAGAATCCTCAGTAGGCCTACTCATTTCCTCCCTTCCTTCAGAACAGAGGAAGGGAAATTGACATAGTGTCTATCAACTGAGGGGCTCAAAAGTATCTTAAGTGATTTATTTACTCAATACAAAGTTGTACAAGCACTGGTTTCTTGGTGGCTTAGTTCAAATCAATCTATCCAGCATCTCGTGGCATGTTTACACACTCAGATCCAGATCCTTGCCGAGCTGTTGCTCTCCTGTCTGAGCTGAGTTTAAACACATCCTTACACTCGGTGTTGTTTTGCTCTCTCTCTGTTCCCCTTTTGTTGAAGCCTGTCCTGTGTTTGGCAGCTCCAAGTGTTGATGAGATTCTCTCTCCCTCGAGGTGAACTTTTCCCAAGCGGCAGCAGGAAGTGTTTGTGTCCTGGTTATTTGTAGATCAGTAGCTTTCCCTGCAGGTCGACGTGACCTCTGCCCTCTTACTCTCTGACCTGCCAACTGCACACATGGACTCTTTACCCCACATGCACACATGTAGTCTTTGTTCACTCATCAGGGATCACAACCTCTCATTTGCTGCTTCCATTTAGCCTGCAGGGGTGCATTATGTGTTGTTCCCCCTCCCTCTGTTTTGCACACTGCACATCGCCTCGCCGTGAATCCCATGATTCACAGGGGTATAATGAGGGCAATTACCTGTGCTTTAGCCTTAACACGAAACAGTAACACCTGCCAAACAACACGGGTGAATAATAGTAGGGAACAGCAGTTAAGCTAGGCTCAATGTACTTTTGTTCTGGTACTGCTACTGTGTAAATATTATGATTACCTGTCAGGAGGCTCTTTCTCAATTGGGACAGTTTGTGCATTTGGTTGTTGACAAGGTGCATTACTAAAAGTTTTTCCAATGCTTGTTTTGAGTTTTGTCAGAGTACGCTCAGTACAAGCATCAGGTAGACAAGACACATGAAATATAACACAATCCTATTTGTCTTTATAAGTTATTAAATCCCTTAGTTTTATTACAAGCTACTGTAGCACAGGCAGCTAACAAGCTAGGGGGCTAAGCTAAGTGGTTAGCTGTTACTTGTCCCAGTTTTATTTTAATTATTCAATGCATGTTGTAATTCAAACCATAGGAGTGAGGTTACAGGACTTGCTGTTGCTGAGTTGACTCTGTAGTCCATTTCAATGGCAAAAAATAAGAATGAACAACTACTAATGTTAGCTAGCCTCCTCCGAATGCTACATAACACAACAATTTAGCTTGCGAATCAGCTGTAGGTGTTAATAACATGAACAAAAAGTAACGTCTAGTTGGATGTATTGCTAATGTTAGCATGCTAGGCTAACTTACTCCCATTTCATATCAGAATACAAACATAACTGCAATATGGGTCGAGCTTGAAGTTGTGATAAAAAGCCTTGTTGACCTCAGTTTTTTTTACTTGTTATGCTTTTGAGAGATGTATAATATCCCTAATAGTCAGGGGTGCACATAACTTTCGTAGTGAGTTACTCAAATAAGTACCAGGAGACAATGTTTGGTACCCATATTTAGTTCTGACTCTGGGGACAGAAAGCTGACAAGTCCCTGAAGACCTGAGAGATCTGGATGGTTCATAATTTAGTAGTAGATCAGAAATGTATTTAGGGCCTAAACCATTCAAAGCTTTATAAACCAGCAGCAATATTTTGAAATCAATTATTTGACAGACAAGAAGCCAGTGTAAAGACTTCAGAACAGGAGTGATGTGATCCACTTTCTTAGTGTTAGTGAGGACTCGAGCAGCGGCGTTCTGAATCAGCTGCAGCTTTCTAATAGATTTTTTAGTGAGACCTGTGAAGACACCATTACAGTAGTCCAGTCTGAAGATAAAAGCATGGACAAGTTTTTCCAAATCCTGCTGTGACATTAGTCTTTTAATCCTAGATATGTTCTTTAGGTGATAGTAGGCTGATTTAGTAACTGTTTTAATGTGACTGTTGAAACTCAGGTCAGAGTCCATGACTACACCTAGATTTCTGGCTCTATCTGTTGTTTTGAACATTGCAGACTGAAGCTCAGCGCTAACTTTTATACGTTCTGCCTTGGTATGTAGCATGCACTACACACAAATACTTCACATTTCAGTTTGAGTTTAGGTTATAGTTCTGTTTAGAAATCCCCACTGCCTTGCCCCCAGATGCATATTTTTAGTTCCATGCAATCTTTTGTAACCAGCGGGAACCAGTGTGTGTTTTTCTGCATCTATTCGTGCCAGCGGTGTAATGACCTGACAGGGGAAAAGTACAGCTTTATCTGATAAGCCACATTTCTCCATACCATCTCCTGATCTCCCCCTGTCTGGCTTCACTCTCCTGACTCCTTTTGGAGGCTGTAAACCAAGCAGGGAGCTCAACTCCTCGCACAAAATCCTTCCTTTGTGAGCAGCTGAAGCAGGTGGGCCAGAAGAACCATTTGTCTGTCATTGCAAAGATTGTGACTTGCCAAATACCTGCAGGCAACAATGGCCTCCTTCACAGAGAGCCTTGAATCAGAGCAGAGAGGCAGGTAACACACCGTGAAGCTCATCTTTAAACAAAGCTGCAATGTTGGAGGTTTATAACATGATAGCTTGCTTAAATGTGTTTTAGTTTACAACGATGTGTGCACCTTTAAGCTTTCTTCCTTATTTCAGTTCATGCAAACCTTTTTGGGAGTTCACATACAGCATTGTTTTTGTAGTATGCCTACAAACGGTGATACATGGACTCAGGTTTCACTATTATTTTGTTTTAACAAGTCCAATTCCAGTGGTTTTCACATCATATCCAAGTTCCCATCAGCAAAATCACGTCGGTTTGCTATCCTGGCTCCAAAATGGTGGAATGAGCTCCCCATTGACATCAGGACAGCAGAAAGCTTCCACATCTTCCAGCGCAGACTGAAAACTCATCTCTTTCGACTCCACTTCGAGCGATAGAATTACTAACAGAGCACTTATATACTAATAAAGGACTGGCTTATCTAAAGCCAGTTGAGTAGCACTTGAAATGGTTTGGCTCTATGAAACCTGATGTACTTATATGATTCTGTTTTCTTCAAGTTTGTATCTTCTTGGTCGAATGCACTTATTGTAAGTCGCTTTGGATAAAAGCGTCAGCTAAATGCAATGTAATGTAATGCAATGCAATGCAATGCAATGCAATGCAATGCAATGCAATGCAATGCAATGCGATGCAATGCAATGCAATGCAATGCAATGCAATGCGATGCGATGCGATGTAATGCAATGTAATGCAATGCAATGTAATGCAATGCAATGCAATGCAATGCAATGCAATGCAATGCAATGCAATGCAATGCATGCAATGCATGCAATGCAATGCATGCAATGCAATGCAATGCAATGCAATGCAATGCAATGCAATGCAATGCAATGCAATGTAATGTAATGTAATGCAATGCAATGTAATGCAATGCAATGCAATGTAATGTTCTGCATCAATTGTTCTGCAAAAAAGGTGTTTTTAACTTGATAATCAGCCAAAATACTTGTACTTTGCATTAAAGATCTTCACAATTTGCTCTGCAAATTCACTTCAAATCATAAATACTTAAACCTAAACTGTACCAAACCCCTCTTGCATGGTATTTACAATTGTATGTATTATGTCTACTTCTTTCAAGCTTCTATTGGTTGTTTTGTTTCCATACAATATGAAAATTAATGTATAAAAGAAGAAGAGGAAAGCAAGAGTCTTCTAAATTGGTATCCATCCTGCACAGAAATGAATTGAAAGTCATTTCTAGCTGTATTTTGGTCTCCACCAACTCCTGATAAAAGAACATCCTGGCTCTTTTTTTCCCACTTTCAGAGCTTTTCATCTATAAATTGGCTTAAAAGCTGCGCTTGATAGAGTATCTTGGTAGCGAAATGGTTACAGCATGCCAAAAAAACACTTTAAGGTAAGTTCTGCAGGCTTTAAAACTCCTTTAATGTGAGAGTTTGAAAGGTTAATGTGCTCTGTGCAGCAACGTTGCATTTTACCAAAAGTCGAAATGAACATACAAGAGAGGAAACTAAGTGGGTTTAGACCACGGAAACTCAGTAGTGCACAAATGTTCTCTGGGTTTTGCTCAGTAGGTCGTTGCGTCAGTGGAGATTTTTGAGGCGAACACATCGGCTTTTCTAAACCACACTTACCAACTATGAAGAGACAGTAGACGTGTAACTTTACAGAAGCATTGAGCAGCTTTTTTGTGTTGACATGTATCCCCTTTTCATCCATTCCTCTCTCTGTTAACCCAACATGTCCAACGTTGGCCGTCTCAAAACAAAAGCACTCCCTGGCCATTTGAAAGAAACAGCAGAAAATAACTTGCATTTCTTTCTTAACCTCAACTGGGATCCAAGCGTTGTCACTCTTCTCTGTTCATTTTAAACTCTGCAGAATGAATGTCTAGGAATCCTCCCAAACCCCAGTCTGTTGGCTCCAACAAACCCGCTCTACTCTACATGATTTAATGCAACCTCCCCACCATCCTCCCTCCGCTCCCCTGTTAGTGCGGCCTGGTCATATTGGAGCTCATGCAGAACTGAACAATGACTGGAGTCCGACTCGCTCTGGCACACTGCGGATCACGAGAGGGAGTAAACGTGTGTGAGTGTGTAAGCACTCGTTTGTAAAGCTACTGAATCTGCTCGTGTGCTAGCATGTGTGTGTGGGTGTTATACTCCGTCGAGTGGTGTGAAGTAACTAAGTACCTTTACTCAAGAACTGCACTTAAGTATAGGTAGGTAAGAGGTATATAGTGTACTTTTACTCCACTACGTTACTTTACAGATCTGGATGAATGGTGTAAAATATAATCAAGTGTTAAATCAGACTTTAGTTCCACCTGGAGTAAATTCACAAGCTACCCTGCAGTATACAAAGTCCTTCAAACTAGCTGCACCTTTACCAGCTTTGAGAACACTTTAATGATCAATCATTATAAAACATATCATATATATTATTCTGAAATGGACCAATCTGCACAATGACTACTTTTACTGTCGCTACTTTAAAGTATGCTAATACTTTTCTACTTTTACTTGAGTAACATTTTGAATGCAGGACTTTTACTGTAACAGAGTATTCCTACACTCTGGTACTTCTACTTTTACTCAAGTACAAGATCTGAGTACTTCTACCTTTACTTAAGTACAAGATCTGAGTACTTCTACTTTTACTCAAGTATAAGATCTGAGTACTTCTACTTTTACTTAAGTACAAGATCTGAGTACTTCTACTTTTACTCAAGTACAAGATCTGAGTACTTCTACTTTTACTTAAGTACAAGATCTGAGTACTTCTACTTTTACTCAAGTATAAGATCTGAGTACTTCTACTTTTACTTAAGTACAAGATCTGAGTACTTCTACTTTTACTCAAGTATAAGATCTGAGTACTTCTACTTTTACTCAAGTACCAGATCTGAGTACTCCCAAAAGTGCTGTTAAATCAGTCCAACACGACCGCAGCATTGTCTGTTCCTGACTGATTCTTTTTTGTCCGGGTTGTGACAGAGGTTAGTTGTAACGTCTGAGACCTCCATCTAAAAGTGAAAAAGTGATTGCTTGTGTCTGAGGTGAAGGGCATACAGCCAGTAATCAGTCTGCACATGAGCAAAGCAATGCCTCTGACATTGACTGCATCATGTTGGAAGTAAAATGTGAATCTCGGGCCTGGAAAAATTAATGATCTCCAATGCCATGCAGAAAAATATGGCTACCATCCCTTTGGCAAAAAGTAAAAAAAACTACATTCATTTTCTGACTGCACCCTAATTATGTTCATTTGGCATCGTCTTGTGAACTCATCATGTTATTCCTCGGTAAATGCCAGTGTGTCAGTCACAGTAATTCATCTGTGTGTATGTGTGTGTGTGTGTGGTGTGTGGTGTGTGTTGTGTGTGTGTGTGTGTGTGGTGGTGTGTGTGTGATGTGCCAGATCTGTGGGTCTATTAGCTGCCCTCAGAGGAGCAGGAAACCAAATCTTTTCATGGCTGCTGTAAGTCACTTTACCATGTGGAGCTGCCAGGACCTTTAAAACTGTCTGCCGCATGCATTAAATAACCCTTGAACCAGTGCTAAGTGCGTGTGCGCGTGTGTGTGTGTGATTTCCCTGCTTTGGAAATGAAAGACCAATTAAAGCGGGCTGTGTCAGGCTTATTAGTGCAATTCATATGGGTAGCGGAGGAGGGAAAGAAAAACAAAAAAGAGTGTTGAAAAAGAGCTTAGATCAGCAGCACACACACACACACACACACACACACACACACACACACACACCACACACACACACACACCACAACACACACACACACACACACCACACACCACACACACACACACACACACACACACACACACACACACACACACACACACACACACACACACACACACACACACACACACACACACACACACACACACACAACGGTGGTTACGTGCCACACCGCGTCCACCACTGGATGCCCTCTTTTCACCAACCGTCTCTTTTTCCAGCCCTTGCTCCCAGTTGCATCCCGAAAAAAAGTCAAATCTAACAGAATCTTAAAGATGGACTGGACACTGGCTGGTAATGAAAATACTGTCAAACAAGGAAGATAACGTGTATATTATAATAAGCTTTATTAGAGGTTGTTAATACATTTGGGACAGATTGGTTGATGTATTGAACACAGAGTTGTTGTCGCTGTAGACTAAATTAATATTTATCCCATGTTAGCATTATTCAACATGAAGTATAGGTTCTTCTCTTCTGCTGCAGCAATAAAAACAGTCTCTTATCAAGTTTACTGGATAGACGATTGGCCAAAACTTTGAATATTGAACTTAAGTGGTTAGATTTGTGTAAAATGGAGGTACCGCATATCTCATTTTGACAGAGGGAAATATCCTTCATAACTTTTTATTTAAACGTTAATTAATTGTGAACTTAGGAAAAAATCAAGCTAGACTCAACTGATTTTAATCATTTGAGAAGTTAAACCTCTAGGTATCTTTCACGCATGTCACTTCTCAACCCACAAAATGGAAAAAAATGTGACTGACTTGTGGAACAAAAACTAAATATCTATATTAAAATAAAAAGGGGCCCTATTTCGCTCAAAGCTCTTCATTTTTCTCATACTGTCTGTGATGCAGCACCTCTTTTCACCCTCTGTCTGAAAACAGAGCCAGTCTGCTCTGATTGGTGAGGCCGGCTCTGCTGTGATGGTCAACGTACCACGTATCACGAACAATGTGTTGGAGCGCTAGCCAATAGGAGCGCGAGTATGTTCCTGAACTCTGGAATTGTGCCTTTGCATATCATTTACATGCAAGAAACCTATATAACCGACTATAGGGAAGGAGAAACCCCCAAAAGTAGCATAATAGGGTCTCTTTAAATAGTTTCAGCCTAATTTGGAGAGACGTAGACGTGACGCAGAGCTCCACAGGCCGGATTTGTTAATAATCACAGCAATGCTCAGCAGCAGTTATCCCTCCTCTGTGCTCTCGGCAGCAGTGTGTGTGATTACAGTCGGAGGTAATGTTGCTGCAGTGAAAAGCCTCTTTGTCTCGAGCCTCAGACCTTGTCCAGCTTCACGTTTCTAATGGCTTCTCCTGGAAGTCAGTGCGAGGCTGACGTAACAAGTGAAATTAAATGTCTCGCCAAAGCAGATGTTGGAAAGAGGGAGGCTTAAAGGTGTGTGTGTGTGTGTGTGTGTGTGTGTGTGTGTGTGTGTGTGTGTGTGTGTGTGTGTGTGGGGGGCCTAGACTTAGCCCCCCATTAATCAAAGCCAGGCAAGTGATGCAACTATTAATGCATACCAAATAATGGAGGTAGCAGTGGATTTCAAGACTGTTAGATTTCGCATTATGTTAACCATAAAAAAGGATTTCAAAAAATGTGAACGTTTGTTTTAAATTAACCACCCTGTCAGGTGATGTTGGTAAATCACGTGAAACAGACGCCACGAATCATTGGACACGAATACCCCCAAAAAGTGCACCCTGAAACTAATGAGATTTGGAAGCAGGCTTCTGTGTGTGTGTGTGTGTGTGTGTGTGTGTGTGTGTGTGTGTGTGTGTGTGTGTGTGTGTGTGTGCGTGTGTGTGGGTGTGTGAACCCTGGATCAAAGGCACCGGTCAGCAGCAGATCTGTCTGCGTTTTGTCATTGTTTTCCAAAGAGTGTAAAACTGCAGGTGAGGCGGAGCGGGGAGTTTTCCAAAGGGATGCTGGGAAATCCAGGAAAAAGCAGCTGTTTTCCATCTTTAAAACGTATGGACACGGTGCAGCGGGGACAGATTGAACTGAGGGAAAACCAGACCAGACAGAGCGAGAGGTGTGAGGCCGGGAAGGAAAAGTTCAATGATAGACTAATGGCGCATTTCCACTACACGGCCTCGCTCGGTATGGCTAGGCCTCGTTAGGACTGGCTCACTTTATGGTGCATTTCCATTACAGTTTAGGAACTGGGGCAGTAACTATAGTAACGCAGTGTGGGCGGAGCCGTGACGTCATCTTCAATGAGAACCCCAGAAAAACAACATCAGCCGTTAGCTGTTAGCACTCAAGCTCACAGCTCCTCATATCTGTTCAGAAACTAGACAAAAGTTAAACAAGTACAAACCACAGACTGTCTGTGTCATGGCGAATACAGTCACTGGTTTATTTATGTCTGTATAGGCCGTTGTTGTGAGTGTGGACGGTCGGAGCATATACAACGTTAGCTTAGCCGATCTCCATTCAGAAAACACGCATTTTAAAAGGTTTTTCGCCTGCCGTCTGTCTGCAGACTTGTCAAAGCATTAATTCATGGTTTTTACTAACCGGTATCAGTATGTTGTTACTTCGGCATCATTTTGAAACGTGTATTACAATTAAATCACGGTCAAATATGTTCATCTTGTTGTAGTTGTAGCCCCCTTGCCAGCGATTCTCTCTCTAGTTTAGCATACTCAGCCCGACTCAGCCTGGTTGTTGGCCCGGAAAGAACCTCGATTTTATGGGGCCAGAAAACTGTGAAATAGTACCCGCTAGCCGGTACTACGCTAAGTGGAAACGCAACCAAAAACGGGCCCCGCACGGCTCGGCACGCTTAAAGCGAGCTCCGCGCTGTAGTGGAAATGCGCCATAAAGGAGCTCTATTGATCTCCGTCTCGCTGAGTTTCCTAGCTACACATCCCAAAAAAAAAGGCCTGCAACAGACACAGCAGGGGGCGTCACGTCTACAGGTTGTCGGTCCCAGAAATCCCAAGAACACCTCGAGGGAATTCCTTCAAATTTAGCCCAAATGTCAACTTGGATTCAAGGGCAAACTGATGTGAATTTGGCAGACAAAGGTCAAAGGCACTGGGTATTAAAGTGCTTTGACATAGACCCTACTTCATGCTTAAGATTAGTTTTCTTAAAGTGAGCCTGAATGCTCTGAGTACTTATCCCACATCTGGAAAAACACAACAAACTGCCTCATAGACACACAGGGTGATATGCAGTGAGAAAGTGACAAAAAGCAGCTCAGTCTGTACATGAAGTGCTGCAAAATACACTGTTTTTGCCAACTTAGGTCAGTTCACAGTAGTAGTTATACAGAAAGTACAGGGGAAATGCGTGCTGGGTCTTAAATCAATTTGCATTCGAAATCAGATATAATTACGGTTTGACTTGTGAAGTAGCAACTCATTACACATTCAGCACCTGGTTTGTATTCCAGGCATTCTGCTTCCACAGCTATGCTCATTAAAACACTCATTCAGAGTTTACACGGCCAAGACATTTGGTTTCTATTGCAAAACCTGCCTATGTGTGTTTATCAGATAAAGAAAACCCATTTGTAAATATTAAAACTAGATAATTACAGGAACGTGTGGTTTGTGATGACGTGCAAAAGTAGATTCAAGCTACAGCAGGACATTTTTTCATGGACTTCTAGATAAACTGTTGGATTACTTTGAGTTTCAGGGTTTTAATTTAATTATACTTAAGGTTATCTGGAGCATTCTGTTAACATGGGAAGATCTTATTCTTACCTTACTTAATGTCAGCCTATGTAAACACAGCGAGTGATTCAACAGAAAAGCCGGTAATCTGTAAAGATGAAGACACACACACACACACACACACACACACACACACACACACACACACACACACACACACACACTTTTGGCTAAACTACCAGACAGTTGTTCTGTACGAGTGTCTGCAGAGGGATTATATAACCAGAGAAACAAAAAATGGATGTTGCCGGTAAAACAATAACAAAGTGTGTTATTTCAGGGCTTGGGGAGTATTGGGATTATGTATTCAGGTTACAAAAAAAAGTAACTGTAGTCGCTAAAAGTAATCTGTTACTGTTACATTTCTAAAATTGGGGATTTCTAGCAGGATTACAATGTTAGTAAAAACCTAAAAATTGCATATAGTGTTTGTTGTAAAGGATCAGATGTTATCTCTTCTCTGTGAGCTGTTCTGTTCTGTAGGATAATACTTTCAGTGTGAATCTATACTTCTACTGCCTGGATCTGCTTCATGGTTTTCACTTTCTTTGCTTCATTTGTTCTGTTTTTAATTCAGCAGGTGAACCTATATCTTCATAAAATAGTGTGTGTGAGCTTAACTGTGTGTGTTAAACTAAAACTGAGCATTTTCTGTCAGCTCAGATTTTATTTCTGCTTTTTAAACTGTAGTATGAGCTCATGTGTTTCAGTGTTGGTGTATAGGCTACAGATGTAAACATGTAAGGATCCCCTTAAGATGTCATCTTCAATTAACTTGTTGAAATCACTGGTTCCCCTCAGCCTGGTTCAATAAGTGCTGTGTTTTCTCCACATATCTGTACATCATGTCGACATTTCCAGAAGAATTAGAAGACAACTCAACAACAAAAGGCAGAGGATGTCAGCTGTGTGAAGTCTGCAACCTTCTGACAGGATTTTAAACCCCCCCGGCTTTTTAAGAATTTGACATTTGACCTTAGGTTGCATGGCCTGAAAGCCTGAGGACGGCGCACCTGCCTGCAAACCGTGACACACACACCTCCATTTAGGACACACACACACTCCAACATATCTCCATCAACAGCTTGCTAGAATGCGAAGGAATTTCCCTAAAAACTGATGTGCTTGCAGGAGCCTGAAGAATTTTAATTGTCTTGTAAAATATTCAGAGAGGATTTTCCCTCAGAAAGCTGATAGTAGCTATTAAGTCACAGCCATGTTTAATGCTGCCAGCTGGCAAGGCTTCTTCCTCTGAGCTTCTCTTATAATATATAATCACCACTCTATCTGCTGCATACAGCAAAGCAGACAGCATTTACACAGGGACTACAGTGCTGACGGCTCCTCACAACAATTATGTGGAGATCAGGATGTTCTTTCTCAACAAGTACGGATTATTTGTAGAGGAATTTACTGAAGAATCTAGAAAATAAAATGCAATTGAATGTGTGTTTTCAGAGTGAGTTAGGGACACCAAGATAAACATTTGGTGGCGCTTGTACTCCAGTCAGGTGACATTAAACTTAGCCCCTACATTTCTATATTTTTATATGAATTACTCAACCTGTGTTACCTTGAATTCACATGCCTCCTTGTTTAAGGAAGGTCTTAAAGAACTGAAGAAAATGGGGGTTGTTTTCGCAATCTTTGACAACTCTTGACGTAAAAGGAATGTCTCATTTATCCAGTCATATGCTCACTACTTTGCAAAGTTGCGCTACAGACCTCTCAAAATGTTTTTATTCTTCATTCACTGTTGAGCGATGGCTAAATGCCTCCATTAGACGCCTTCCGGAACATCACTATCGAACACTCACGCTCCTATTGGCTATCGCTCCAACACATTGTACGTGATAGGCTAAGGGGCGGGACATCTCTGAGCAGTTGACCAATCACAAGAGAGCCGGCCAGCTAACCAATCAGAGCAGACTAGGCTCTGGTTTCAGACAGAGGGTGAAAAGAGGTGCTGCAGCACAGACAGTATGAGAAAAATAAAGAGCTTTTTGAACATTGAAGCATGGAGACATGTCCCAGTAGAGACACTACATACTGATATACACCTGAACATCAGCAGGAGAGGACTCTTTAAAGTAGAGACACTACATACTGATATACACCTGAACATCAGGAGGAGAGGACTCTTTAAAGTAGAGACACTACATACTGATATACACCTGAACATCAGAAGGAGAGGACTCTTTAAAGTAGAGACACTACATACTGATATACACCTGAACATCAGCAGGAGAGGACTCTTTAAAGTAGAGACACTACATACTGATATACACCTGAACATCAGCAGGAGAGGACTCTTTAAAGTAGAGACACTACATACTGATATACACCTGAACATCAGCAGGAGAGGACTCTTTAAAGTAGAGACACTACATACTGATATACACCTGAACATCAGCAGGAGAGGACTCTTTAAAGTAGAGACACTACATACTGATATACACCTGAACATCAGCAGGAGAGGCCTCTTTAAAGTAGAGACACTACATACTGATATACACCTGAACATCATCAGGAGAGGACTCTTTAAAGTAGAGACACTACATACTGATATACACCTGAACATCAGCAGGAGAGGACTCTTTAAAGTAGAGACACTACATACTGATATACACCTGAACATCAGCAGGAGAGGACTCTTTAAAGTAGAGACACTATATACTGATATACACCTGAACATCAGCAGGAGAGGACTCTTTAAAGTAGAGACACTATATACTGATATACACCTGAACATCAGCAGGAGAGGACTCTTTAAAGTAGAGACACTACATACTGATATGAAGCTGAAAATGAGCAGAAGATGTCCTCTTTAAACCTCTGCCCAATGCCATGACGTAGGCCCAGTTAAAAAAGCAGCAGCCAAACCTCAAACTAATGAAAACATGTTGTGACATTATGACTTTTCTGATTGTTTAATGTATTATTTGAGTATTACAACAGTCTCTACGCAGGTCTGAAAGCGTGCGTGACGTTCAAACCTTAAAAAGTTTCCACACACACTGCCAAGTTAGGAATAAGCATGATTTTTAAACACACACTTGCTGTTGGCCACATTTTGTGCTCGTTAACCCATGTTCACAAACACACACACACACACACACACACAGCTAATATTACATGTGTCTGTGCTTGCAAGCATTCAGCGCGTCGCCTCTGGTGGAAAATTAGAGTCCGTTCACATCGTTAGTTCATATTTTGGCTTCATCAATTCACAATATCTTTCACCGCAGCGACAATTGCCTTAGCAGACAGCCAGAAGCACAACCAGAGGAATCCAGACATGACCCAATATCCTGAGGAGGGTCTGGGGGGAAACATGCAGCTCGCTTACAGACATGCTAATACACAATGTGCTGTTAAAAAGGCACAGGGGAGATCAGGCTGGACACGACACAATGAAAGACTTCTCAATATCTGCTCTGCACGGAGAAAAACTAGAACAGTCCTTTACTGTTAGACATTTTTTACAGGCAGTGCATGTCTGTAAATTATTTTTGCACCAAAGTATCCTTAGCTGACAACAATAGCATGGATTTTTGCTACTGTGAGTTTAAGATGTGTCACTAAAACTCCCACTGAAGATACAAAAACACATGCAATTCTGCAGAAAAGGATAGGAAAGTCACCGTGTGTGTGTGTGTGTGTGTGTGTGTGTGTGGTGTGTGTGTGTGTGTGTGTGTGTGTGTGTGGTAAAAGGAAGATACCCCCCACCAGCTCTTCTGATATCTGAGCCAGTTGCCTGACCCTCTCACTCACTCCACCTCACACTGCTAACCTTTCACCTTTACTAACCCCCCCTCACACACACACCATCACACACACACACCATCACACACACACACACACCATCACACACACACACACACACACACACACACACACACACACACACACACACACACACACACACACACACACACACACACACACACACACACACACACACACACACACACACACACACACACACACACACACACACACACACACACACACACACACACACACACACACACACACACACACACACACACACACGAGTCGTACTAGCAGTAGGTTAGCTTGGGGTGATGGTGTGGACGGTTTCCAGGAATCACACTCATCCCCACCCCGAAGCCCGCTTATCTTTCGCTGATTTTCCAGTTTTAGCAGCGAGGCTGGAAAGTGTGAGTAAGTGTTTCCTGTGGAAAACAGTAGATTCTGCAGCCGTGCAACAGAGAGGGGAAAGAAAAACGCTGAACTAACTGTGAGATGACAGACGTGAATTTAGGGTAAAAGGTCAACGTTATGAGGATGCTGCACAAATTCTGCACTGCAAGAGAAATATTTATGGAGCCATTAGCTAACAACTAGAAGAACTACAGACAGAGGGTAAGCACAAAAGGAAAATAAAGACCATTTGCTAAGCACCTCCTTTAAAGGGGCCCTATTGTGTTCAGGTGTATATCAGTATGTAGTGTCTCTACTTTAAAGAGTCCTCTCCTGCTGATGTTCAGGTGTATATCAGTATGTAGTGTCTCTACTTTAAAGAGTCCTCTCCTGCTGATGTTCAGGTGTATATCAGTATGTAGTGTCTCTACTTTAAAGAGTCCTCTCCTGCTGATGTTCAGGTGTATATCAGTATGTAGTGTCTCTACTTTAAAGAGTCCTCTCCTGCTGATGTTCAGGTGTATATCAGTATGTAGTGTCTCTACTTTAAAGAGTCCTCTCCTGCTGATGTTCAGGTGTATATCAGTATGTAGTGTCTCTACTTTAAAGAGTCCTCTCCTGCTGATGTTCAGGTGTATATCAGTATGTAGTGTCTCTACTTTAAAGAGTGCTCTCCTGCTGATGTTCAGGTGTATATCAGTATGTAGTGTCTCTACTTTAAAGAGTCCTCTCCTGCTGATGGTCAGGTGTATATCAGTATGTAGTGTCTCTACTTTAAAGAGTCCTCTCCTGCTGATGTTCAGGTGTATATCAGTATGTAGTGTCTCTACTTTAAAGAGTGCTCTCCTGCTGATGTTCAGGTGTATATCAGTATGTAGTGTCTCTACTTTAAAGAGTCCTCTCCTGCTGATGTTCAGGTTTATATCAGTATGTAGTGTCTCTACTTTAAAGAGTGCTCTCCTGCTGATGTTCAGGTGTATATCAGTATGTAGTGTCTCTACTTTAAAGAGTGCTCTCCTGCTGATGTTCAGGTGTATATCAGTATGTAGTGTCTCTACTTTAAAGAGTCCTCTCCTGCTGATGTTCAGGTGTAAATCAGTATGTAGTTTCTCTACTTTAAAGAGTCCTCTCCTGCTGATGTTCAGGTGTAATGTGTTGGAGCGCTAGCCAATTGAAACATGAGTGTTACAAAGTGATGTCACTATGTTCCAGATATAGGGATTTTACCCTTTGCAGACCATTTACATGCACAATAACCTATATAACACACTACAGGAAAGGGTAAACCACCAAAAAGAACAATGGGGCCTCTTTAACATCTGGTCAACAACAGCTTATTATTCAGAAAATCTCAGCTTGGCTTTGTCGAAAGTCTACAAAAAGTTCCAAGAAAAATGCTCCACCACCTGCCCTCAGTCTGAGCGTCTGAATACTTTTACTGTTTTGCTTTTTTATTGAATTCCTTAAGTAACTGCTGCTAGACGAGTCTGAGAATGGAAGTGTTTCGATCTGCTGCCCAAGGAACAAAAGGCCATTGGTACAGAGTCCAGGAATAAGTAATTTAAGTGGCTTCTACTGGATCAAAACAACTTTTTTCTCATGCAACTACACTAGGAATTGTCATTTAAAACCACCAGAAGTAATTCTTTCAGTTCCACAACACGGGTTAAAGAAGGAAAGGTTTAGTCACTAGCATTCCTCGTAAAGTACTGATACAAAAGAAGAAATAGTACTCCACGGAGCAGCTGTAAGACGGCCAGTTATTGTTGGTTGTGTTAAAACTTGGCAAACAGAGAAAAAACGTCCAGACTTCAGAGGCTGTCGCTCAGCAGCTGGAACAAAAAGACAGACCTCTGAAGAAACTCCAAGTCGGGGGACTCCCTTCACAAAGTACAACCAGATGTCCCGGTCCTCACGCTGCTTTTGAAGTGTCCCTGCGTTTGTGTGTGTGTGTGTGTAACCCCGGGCGTTGTCGTCCAGACACATGTGAGAAAGACTTTCTCAGACCAAAGCTTTACAGTAAGTGTGGGTGCAGAATGCAGACCAGCATCCAACGGTCTGGAAACAATCAAAAAGCCACTTTAAGGAGTCTTTAATTTACCGGTATCATCAATAAACGGGTATAATCAAAGTGGTAATCACCTCAATCTGTGTTTTCTTTAGGTTTTAATTCATAAGATTTGTGGTGCCTCTTCTTCTCAGCACTCATGTGAAATTATGTGAAAATAGGGACTACTTTTTCGCCTTCAGTCTCCTGGTGTGGCGATAAGGCTGCAAGACGTCAGACAGTGTTTGCAGACTCTTTGGAAATACTTGGATTGAGTAAATCCTAGACAGTTTACATAAGAGAAACACCCACAGAGCACATAGCATTACAATGCTAAAAACGGGCTGGACATAGGAAGTCTGCAAGCTTCCAAAAAACAAATGTCTAGCAGAGGAATCAAAGACCCTATTTACTCTGAAAAAGTGAATTTTAAAAGCGTGGGGCGACATGCAATCTGTTCTCAGGCTCACTGAGCGAGTTTCCTCTCCATAAGGTTCCAGTTGTGCAGGTTGTTTGACAGAACACAACAGCTGCTGTCACATCACTTCCGTTCATGGAGATTAGTCCGTCTTCAAAGTGTTCCTCCATTTACTCAGAGCTCTCTGCAGCAGAGCGGTGGATCAGTCTAATCCTGCAGGTCACGGCAGAAGAAAACATCAAGACAGGAAGGGCAAATCAAACGCTCGGAAAAACGTGTTTTACGAGAATCGAAAGAGACTTTAATGCTGCATCTTTAAGAGTTTATATATGTGGTTTATTTAAGTGAGCTAGAGTAAATCTACACTAGTCCGGTTCACTTTGAAGAGCATCTGTTTGGACCTCAATTCACTTTTAAATCAGGCATGTTGGGGTTTCTCTTTCCTGTAGTGTGGCTATATAGGTTTTTGTGCATCACAACAGACAGAGCTGGCCAGCTAACCAATCAGAGCAGACTGGGCTCTGGTTTCAGACAGAGGGTGAAAAGAGGTGCTGCAGCACAGGCAGTATGAGAACAATAAAGAGCTTTTTGAACATTAAAGCATGGAGACATGTCCCAGTAGAGGGACTAAATACTGATATACACCTGAACATCAGCAGGAGAGGACTCTTTAAAGTAGAGACACTACATACTGATATACACCTGAAAATCAGCAGGAGAGGACTCTTTAAAGTAGAGACACTACATACTGATATACACCTGAACATCAGCAGGAGAGGACTCTTTAAAGTAGAGACACTACATACTGATATACACCTGAACATAAGCAGGAGAGGACTCTTTAAAGTAGAGACACTACATACTGATATACACCTGAACATCAGCAGGAGAGGACTCTTTAAAGTAGAGACACTACATACTGATATACACCTGGACATCAGCAGGAGAGGACTCTTTAAAGTAGAGACACTACATACTGATATACACCTGAACATCAGCAGGAGAGGACTCTTTAAAGTAGAGACACTACATACTGATATACACCTGAACATCAGCAGGAGAGGACTCTTTAAAGTAGAGACACTACATACTGATATGAACCTGAAAATGAGGATAATAGGTCCCCTTTAAAGCTTTTCTGCATCTTGAAGCATGCTTCAAAGTCTGTGTGTTTTGTTTTTTGTCTCTTTATTTAATTCAGTTGCAGACTATTGCTGAATCAGTCTCACATCTGCAGCTCATTCCAGGCTGCAGAGTCTGATGGGGGGTTATAGCAGTGGACCATCACAGCATCCAGCTCACTGTTTATCTGATTCTCAAACAAAAGCCTCCCACTTCCTGTCTGCTTAGCGCCTAAAATCTACAATCTACACTCCTGATCTTTTTCCTCCTCTTCCTCCTTTACTGCCTAACACGTGATCCCCCTCTCTGAGCAACAAAGAAGATATATTCCTCCAGAGACTCAGAGCTGTGTTTCCTGACAGATGTAAATCAGAAGTGATGGATTCATTAAAGCTGATAGTCTGGGAGTCATTTTGGCATCAGATCACGAATACTGCACTTTTCTGGTGGACATGTGGCGCCCCCTAGTGGTCAACAATTGCAACTGAGTGTGTTGTTGGACATGCTGCACAAGCCCAATTTAAACACTTATAACATATGAAAATGTGTTTATTGTGAAATGTACAGGCATTTTGATTAGATCAAATTTCGTAAGTTTGATTTATTGTCAAGTTTTATAAAATTCAGAAAGGCAAGTATACAAAACATCACAGTTTGATATTTGACTACCTTAAATCCTCTTTTACTGCTCCCTACTAGTTGACTGTAACTTCGTGAACCCACATTTAACGTTAAAACCCCCAAAAACTTGGATTGCTTAAGTCATTTTACAAATAAATGTTAAGTCTTAAGTAATTCTTTACGATTACTATGGCCACAATGAGGACACACAGTCCAGCAAACGTGTGAAATCCAGATCCATGCAAAAATATAAAGTGCAACAAGCACACCAACAGTATAATTTATTCAATAAATTAACATAAACCATCATAGCAACACGTCTGTAGAGCTTCATAAGATAAATACTAACAGTAAAGCATGTCCATGCGTTGATTTATCAGCACCTTGAGATATTATTCACTTGAATAAGACACAAAAAAATATGTTGAACCCGACGGAGCAGCAGCACGAGAGATCCACACAAACCAACCTGAAGCAAAACAAGGATCATTTCTCATCTTAGATAACATTCCCTGCATGCCTGCCCTACTCGATTCTGCTTCTTTCCAGTCCTTCTGCTGTTAAGGAGCTATAAGAAGAAACCCCGTCGGTATCAGGGTCGGATATTTTAAGACTTAAAGAGAACAGTCCATGGGAAGAAGGGCAGATCTGTGCTTCTGGATTATTTACAGGCCGAGATAAAAATGAACCAGGCTGCATTTTTGTACCATGAAAACAAGTCACTTGTAATGATGGGAAGATTGGTTGCCAGGAATTTATATTTTGATTAAAGTGTAACAGCCATGTTGGCATATTTATGGAGTGCAGCAGACGAGCTGCGTGTATTCAGGCCAGCATCGTGAAGCCAGTGCACGTTCAGGGCAAAAAAGGGCAGAAATGAAAGATTTGGACGAGGGTTTGAAAGCATAAAATGTGCTTTTGATACTTGGTAAAGATCAAACCAACAGTAAGCAGGTGCAGAACTTCATATGAGAGCCGACAGATGGCCTCTTCAAAGCTGAGTAAGCTAAGTGTGCCTGCTGGCAGCTAAAAGAGAACAATGTGAGAACAGCCAAAAGTCCTGAAAGAAGCCCTCAGTAACTGCATGTGTTGTGTACTAAAAGAGTGAAAATGTGCATTGAATGACATTTAGAAATCCTTCCGTGTGTGTGTGTGGCGTACAATTCAGTAGTGGTCATTTAATAGTGGAAGTTAGGAGACTTTTGTAACATTTCTTTGCGTTAGTTTAGAGAGCAATGTTGTTTATTGTCAGTGTTGTTGTTAATATGTTTCCAATGATTGACAATAGGTGTCATCATTGCGACATGAACAGTGCGTTTGCAATGAGAACTTGACATGAAGTCTCGCGAGAGCTTGTAAGAGAGTGAGAATCTGAGTGTACTGACATGTTAGTAGTTCACGCCGAATGTGGACGTGAATGTGACTTTCTGCATTGTTCAGAAAACCTTCTCAAATGTAAAGTGTAGCACCGGAGTGTGTTTATCATTCTGTGCATTCGTTGACATTGAGAAGCAGAGTGCTCATCCCCTATTCCCATATTAAATGGTACCTTTGAGTTTGTGTTTCTCTGTGCAGCAGCTCTTTGAGGTTTCACATTCTACCGACTCTCCTCCTCCTCCTCCTCCTCCTCCTCCTCCTCCTCCTCCTCCTCACTGATAGCACAGGTAGCCGATGATGAGTTTAGGTATGTCCAGTTTTTCTATGACTTCCAGAGCTCTGGTTTCCAGCATCGCCCTCAAAGCCAGCCGGCTGAGCTGCTGCAGGTTCATGGGGGTGGCTGGAGGGAAAAGAGGAGTTAAGTGTTGGGAAATATGGATTATTATTAGATGTGTCTAAAAAAACAGAGGTGGGAGAAGTACTCAGGTCCTGTACTTGAGTAAAAGTACTCAGATCTTGTACTTGAGTAAAAGTAGAAGTACTCAGGTCTTGTACTTGAGTAAAAGTAGAAGTACTCAGATCTTGTACTTGAGTAAAAGTAGAAGTACTCAGGTCTTGTACTTGAGTAAAAGTAGAAGTACCAGAGTGTAGGAATACTCAGTAAAAGTCCTGCATTCAAAATGTTCCTCAAGTAAAAGTAGAAAAGTATTCTCATCAAAATATAGTGAAAGTATCGACAGTAAAAGTAGTCATTGTGCAGATTGGTCCATTTCAGAATAATATATATGATATGTTTTATAATGATTGATCATTAAAGTGTTCTCAAAGCTGGTAAAGGTGCAGCTAGTTTGAATGACTTTGTATACTGCAGGGTAGCTTGTGAATTTACTCCAGGTGGAACTAAAGTCTGATTTAACACTTGATTATATTTCACATCATTCATCCAGATCTGTAAAGTAACTGAAGGAACTAAAATGCGATCCTTGCTCGCCATCTGCTGGTGATAAGTCGCCACTACACTGATACACTTCCTGGTAGTGTTTTAGAGGAACTCACTCTCATAAAACTGTAGACAGGTAGCAGAGGGGGAGCCGGGGGTTGTGTAATCTACAGGTTTCTTGTCGTGATGATCCCTGGCGTGGACGTTGGCTCCGAACTCCACCAGGATCTCCACCATCTCCACCTGCTTGTTTTTAGTAGCGTGGTGCAGCGGCGTCTCGTGAAGCCGGGCCGCGTTCACCTTAGCACCTGAAGGGAAAATAACTTTAATGTCAGCCGGTTATTATATCAACAAATACACAATGTCTGACTTATCTAACCTGGTTATTGGTTGTTACTAAATATATCAATCTTCAAAAGACAGTTACCTTTCTTTTTTTACACATTTGTCTGCATTTTGATGCTTTAATGACCCCCAATGGCACAACAAAATTCAGTTGAATCAATAAAAGAGTAGTCTATATGAAATAATGACATGGTAAAGCTTATTTTTGTACTATACTCCTTTGAGAATTAAATTATTTCTTATTAAAAAGACCCTTATTCTGCTAATTTCCAGGTTTCATATCAGTATGTAGTGTCTCTACTTTAAAGAGTCCTCTCCTGATGATGTTCAGGTGTATATCAGTATGTAGTGTCTCTACTTTAAAGAGTTCTCTCCTGCTGACGTTCAGGTTCATATCAGTATGTAGTGTCTCTACTTTAAAGAGTCCTCTCCTGCTGATGTTCAGGTGTATATCAGTATGTAGTGTCTCTACTTTAAAGAGTCCTCTCCTGCTGATGTTCAGGTGTATATCAGTATGAAGTGTCTCTGCTTTAAAGAGTCCTCTCCTGCTGATGTTCAGGTGTATATCAGTATGTAGTGTCTCTACTTTAAAGAGTCCTCTCCTGCTGATGTTCAGGTGTATATCAGTATGTAGTGTCTCTACTTTAAAGAGTCCTCTCCTGCTGATGTCCAGGTGTATATTAGTATGTAGTGTCTCTACTTTAAAGAGTCCTCTCCTGCTGATGTTCAGGTGTATATTAGTATGTAGTGTCTCTACTTTAAAGAGTCCTCTCCTGCTGATGTTCAGCTGTATATCAGTATGTAGTGTCTCTACTTTAAAGAGTCCTCTCCTGCTGATGTTCAGGTGTATATCAGTATGTAGTGTCTCTACTTTAAAGAGTCCTCTCCTGCTGATGTTCAGGTGTATATCAGTATGTAGTGTCTCTACTTTAAAGAGTCCTCTCCTGCTGATGTTCAGGTGTATATCAGTATGTAGTGTCTCTACTTTAAAGAGTTCTCTCCTGCTGATGTTCAGGTGTATATCAGTATATAGTGTCTCTACTTTAAAGAGTCCTCTCCTGCTGATGTTCAGGTGTATATCAGTATGTAGTGTCTCTACTGGGACATGTCTCCATGCTTTAATGTTCAAAAAGCTCTTTATTTTTCTCATACTGCCTGTGCTGCAGCACCTCTTGTCACCCTCTGTCTGAAACCAGAGCCCAGTCTGCTCTGATTGGTTAGCTGACCGGCTCCTTTGTGATTCGTCAACTGCTTAGAGATGTCCCGCCCCTTAGCCTATAACGTGCGACATTAAATGATCATATTGAATAATTGCCCTCATGTAAACCCAGTTTTAGCCCAGTTGGCAGGAGATATTATTACAGCTGACCTGTCCTTAATTTCCCTCAGCATTGAAATGAAATCAGCTCCACCATGATCCATCTTCCTAGATTTAGAAATACAATCTGAGGGTAAACAAGATCCAAATATAAAGCCGTGTAACATCTGGTCCGGTACATTTCCCAACCCTGCTTTGCACTGACCTGCGTTGAGCAACACTTTCACACAGTCTGTATGTTCGTTAGCACAAGCTACATGTAGCGGGGTCCCGTAGTAAATATCGTATGCCTCCAGATTTGCACCCATGGCGATCAGGAGCTTCACGCAGTCTTCTTTACCTGGAGAATAACAGGAGGATATTGAGTAAAATAATGTTATTTATAAACCCGCCTCTGGAACTCCCTCCCACCCAGAGGAGGGAAGTAGTGGAGTACAAATAATTCGTTACTGTACTTAAGTACATCTTTCTGGTATCAGTACTTTACTCCGACGACTTTTAACTTTGACTTCTTACACTTTGAACACAAATACCTGTACTTTCTACTTCTTACATTTTCCAAACAGGCTGGTTCCTTTAGTTTGAATGTGTGTTTGGTGGCGTGATCATTATTATTTAGAGTCATTGCGTGCCTATTGATTTGAACACGATCCGTGTATCCATCATTTCCTGGTCTTCTCTAAAGAAGAGGGACCAATGAAAACGTTGTCATGTTGCCGTTGTTCAGCATGGAAACATTCATTAGCTAACAATGACATTATTGTTCTATTAATATAAAGGGAGGTCAGGTACTCTTTAAAACAGCTGGTAGTTATGGGTACTTTTTACTTAAGTACATTTCAAAGCCCTCTTTACTTTTACTTGAGTAAAGAAGTTTAGTCAGTACTTCTACTTTCACCAGAGTATTTTTAAACACGAGTATCTGTACTTCTACTTGAGTAAAGGATGTGTGTACTTTTGCCCTCTCTGCTCCCACCTGACATCCGGAATACTGACTCCCTCTGCATTTTCAAATCACGTCTCAAAACATCTCTTCACACTGGCATATCCACGCTGATCACATGACACGTCCTCTGCTTTTCTGTTTTTATTGATTGACTATATTGTCATGTTTTTTTGGAATTTCTCATTTGTTTTCTTTTGTGTACCTTGTACAGTAGAGTGTGTCTAAAACTAGTTGAACATAACATTTTGATATTTGTATGTGTTTTTATATTTGTTCCCTGTGCAGCACTTTGGTCAACTGAGGTTGTTTTAAATGTGCTATATAAATAAATAAAGATTGAGATTTATTGTACGGCGACCTTGAGAGCCTTACGGCGCCTTTATAAATAAAATGTATTATTATTGTTGGGAAAATACTGAATGTCCTCTTCCAGTATCAGAGCACACATGATAACAAAGGTATCCCAACTGTAGCTGTGTACATGACAGGATGTATGATTACCTAGAAGAGCATCAGGACTGTTTTAGGCATATGATAGCTATGTGATTAACATGATGATTCAGCCTCTATGGAGATAGACATATGACAAGCATGATCATTTCTGACGTGGAGCTAATCTGAACTAAACATTGAATACTGCTTTCTATTCCTCCATCTTGTGACTGTGTAACTCCCTCTCTTGTATATCAGCATGTGAAGGACACTGTTCAGGAACTAGCTGATGCTCTGTATGTGATGACTACTTCCATTCTTGAGAGGATCAGAAATACATGGATCCTGAGATTGAAGCTCAAGCCGGTGCCCAGTGATATTTTTCTAACAATTATAAAGAGACAGGATTTTAAAAAGGCATGTGGAGGCCCTCACCTCCCATGCAGGCCTCGTGGAGGGGGGAGGGGGTTCGGGAGGTGAGGGCGGGGTTGGATTTGGCGCCTCGATCCAGAAGGAGCCTCACACACTCCAGACTCCCCGCTGAGGAGGCCTCACACAGCGGGGTGCTGCCGTCCACGTTCCTCGCATCCACCTGAGATAGCATTAAAGGTCCCCTATTATACTGTTTTTCAATATATTATGGGTCTCAGATATATACTAATATATACAAAAACTTGTCTATGATGTTTTTGCTAAAAAATAGGAAAACAGATCATGCATTTTAGACATCTTAGACATTTTAGAAACGCTGATTCTGGGTCCTTAGCTTGAAAAAAAAAAGAAAAAGGAGGGGGAGCTTGTGCCTGCTCAGAATTCTACGGAGATACAGCTAAATGCTGCCGTGATTAAATGCCATATCATGTTCCAAACAACATCAAGGATTACTTCTGAAATAGTATGGAGCTCAAATGCTTTTTTCTCTCAGGTTTACCACACCTGGGATGAGGATCAGCACCCCCAAATCTGAGGCCATGGTTCCCAGCAGGAAACCGATGGACTGTCCACTCCAAGTAGGGAATGAGTCCTTACCCCAAGTGAAGGAGTTCAAGTATCTCGGGGGCTTGTTCTCGAGTGAGGGAACAATGGAGCGTGAGATGGGCCGGAGAATCGGAGCAGCGGGAGCGGTACTGCAGTCGCTTTACCGCACCGTTGTGACGAAAAGAGAGCTGAGCCAGAAGGCAAAGCTCTCTGTCTACCGGGCAATTTTCGTTCCTACCCTCACCTATGGTCATGAAGGATGGGTCATGACCGAAAGAACGAGATTGCGGATACAAGCGGCCGAGATGGGTTTTCTCCGCAGGGTGGCTGGCGTCTCCCATAGGGATAAGGTGAGAAGTTCAGTCATCCGGGAGGGACTCGGAGTTGAACCGCTCCTCCTTTGCGTCGAAAGGAGCCAGTTGAGGTGGTTCGGGCACCTAGTAAGGATGCCACCTGGGCGCCTCCCTAGGGAGGTGTTCCAGACACGTCCAGCTGGGAGGAGACCGAGGGGTAGACCTAGGACCAGGTGGAGGGATTATATCTCTTCGCTGGCTTGGGAGCACCTTGGGATCCCCCAGTCAGAGCTGGTTGATGTGGCCAGGGAAAGGAATGTTTGGGGCTCTCTGCTGGAACTGTTACCTCCGTGACCCGACCACGGATAAGCGGGAGAAGATGGATGGATAGATGGATGGAGGTTTACCACAAGGTGAGTTCCTTTTTTTATTTCCTGCTTTTTTAGACATACTCTCTCCAGTACAGGTTAGCTCTGAGTGTTAGCGATGTTTGCTAATGTAAACAAAGACCATATTACGTCCAAAACACTTCAGGCATTGTTTCTGATAGCAACGTTTCTGATAGGGCCGTGGGTCCACATTTCCGATATTACGTCATATCGGACGCAAATCTGGATCAGCTCCGTTGTACCCCGGTTTTTAGAGATTTGGGTACGGAGAAAAGGATGATACACCTGTCCGTCCTGTCTGTCTCACCTGGGCTCCGGCGTCCAGCAGCAGGCGGACACACTGGGTCTGTCCCCGCAGACAGGCCTCGTGCAGCGGGGTGATGGAGTCGACCGCCACCACGTTGACTGAAGCTCCGCTGAGGATCAGACTCTGCAGCTGGGACGTCTGGCCCTGAGACGCTGCTTTGTGCACCTCCGTCCTCTCAGACCAGCAGCCTGCAGGAGGGGAGACATCAGGATGTTCACCAAATATGACCCAAATATCTGGCAGGTGGAACCGCAGCATCAGGTCTAAAACCACCAGACTCACGGACAGTTTCACTCCACAGGCCATAAGACTGTTAAACACCTGAACTTTTGAAAGGACATCCATAACATTCATCTGTTTGCAACTTACACATTATTCATCTAATATATCATATTCCAATTACTTGTATATAGACTCTCCTTGCACTATTTCTATTCTATTTTATTTGTATTTACTTGCACTATTTTATCTGTTTTATTGTGTTGCACTGTTGGAGGAGCCTGGGAACTAAGATTTTCATTGACATAACTACACTGTAGCTGATGTACACATGACAATAAAAGCCTTGAATCTTGAAATTGAATCTATATATGTTCATTTTAATTTTAATTCATTTCATATTTTAAAGTTACTTAACTGTATATAATTGTATTGTTATCTTTGATGTTATCTATAATTGTATTCATCTCTAATCTGTGTGAATCTGTGCTGTCCTGTTTTTCATTCTTACCCTGTTGCTGTTAAACTACTGGATTTAATAGGGGATTAAATAATGGTCCATCTTCTCTTATCTTAAGATGTTTGTCAATCCTCTTGTATGAGTGTATACATATACAACTGTTACCTAATAATTTGAGCTCTGCTGTAAATATGTTGTTTAATGTACACTCTGTACATTTTGTAGTAGTAGTACATTACATAATTGTATCACATCTTAGAAAAGTAGTTTTCTAGTACATGTCTCCTCAAATACTGTACAATGACTGATTTAACCATACCTTTACCATAACATTCCTTACTGTATATGCACACCATAGTTTGTTGTCAGTCTCTATACACACTTATTGCAGTAGTAACACGTGTAAAAGATGGAGGAGAAGCTACAAATGGGATTAAAGTACTCAGAATTAATAAGTACACTGCACTTACTTGACAACACCACTGTCACAAGTAAAAGTCCTGTATTTTTGTACTTTGTTTGCAGCCGAAAAGCCTTTAAAATTACCACGGGGTAAAAAAAAAATCTTATTGTCACCTGTCATAATTCCTTATTAGCTCAAAGAACACAAATACTAGAAATATAATGTTTACCCCTGAACTGTAAAGGCGTATAAAGTGGAAGGAAATGAAAATATTCAAATAAAAACAAGTAGGCCTAACCTCAAAATTGTACTTAAGTGTAGTGCTTGGGTAAATGTCCACTCAAGACCAACACTCGAGCTACAGCTAATTAGCATGTTAGCATTCCTCATGACATATGTGGATAACGTTACATGCTGGTCAAACCGAGCCAAAAAAGGTCCCAAAAAAACTAGATATTCTGACCGGAAATGTTCTCTATTTCTCACACTCACCAATGTCTCCAAAGAAATAATCTCGGTCACTTTGAATTTCCATTCCGTCTTATTTTTTTTGGGAAGGAATAAGGCAGCAGACGCAGAGACATGAGATGTAAACAGCGAGCTGGTGATGTTTACATGCTGAAAGAAGCACTGGTTGGTTTACATGCGGAGGGAGTCATGTGACATACCTAGAACTCGAAGTGCATGCTGGGAGTTGTAGTTCTTACGTTTGATAGATAGATAGATAGATACTTTATTGATCCCAATTTGAGAACTTATTTCAATTATTTGTATTAATTATATAATCATATTATTTTAATGGTCTTTGAAGGTCACAGATATTACAAGATAACAGGATTAACCACATGTGTTACTTGCTATTTCTTCAACTACATTCATGGCAGTAGTTAAGTAGTTAATTACTGTTACTACAACAAATCTGACAGCTTTGCTTTACAATCATTTTCATAACATTTGCTTATATATTTTTTGATTATAATGAGTTATTTTTAATATCCTGAGAGCGTTTTGTATTACTTTGACGATATACCACCCTCATCTTTATTTGTCCTTTGCTGGGAGAAATTGACTTATTCCCAACTTCTAGTAATGTTGTTTTAAACAAACTGTATATATTCATAGCTTAGCTGATCTATTCGAATCTTTAATATATTAAAACATATCCCTTTTTGCACAGCATTTCCCTAATATTTCCACTTGCTTGCTTGTCATTTGTAATAATAGCCTACACACAACACTGGGAAGTAACCACTAACCAATGTTTAGATCTACTACTGAAGAGTTACCTATTCATTGTGATGGAAACTTCTGAAGCAATCATACACTTTAAAACCCACCAGATATGCAGTAACAGTTTTAAAAACTCTACAGCCTAAAATTAGAATTTGAGTAGGATGCAACTCTTCGGATGAATAGTGTTGTGAGTTACAAGAACACCTTAAAACATACAACTAATTATTCTAAGTTACTTAATTGAAAATGTGTGGTTCAATTCACACGTTCACTTTTCCCTCCACACACACACACACACGTCTGAAATCTAAGAAGAAATGGATCCAACAACGCTTTGATTTTTGACAAAGTTGTTTTTACTTTGCAGTACAGAAATCATTTGAGCCCAAGATGTTTCTTTTAAGTGGTTTGAAGACAGAGTATATCACACAGGGCTCTCATCAATTCAATACTGCTGCAGTACACATTTGGTCCTTCTTAAGCAAATACACTCATCCACACTTCCCATTAATCTGCTGTTACTGCTCTTCCATCACTGTGCATGATACAGGAACTAATGTATCTCTAATGCATCATGGTATATAAAGCCGTTTTGAACAGCTTTGGGTAGTTTACGTTGGACTACAGTCACCCTTTGTGGCTTGGTCTTTATTGTGTCTGGCTATGCTGGAGACTAGACCGTAAAAGGGGTTAAAAAGATACAAAAAGATCTAATCCAATCACCCCTTACCCCTCGTTCTGATGATATGAACAGGGACCCTCTCTCATGGCTGTCAGAAGCACAAAACCAAGCCACCTTCCTCACCCTGACATGAACAAATACTTGCAAAGACCAATAACTGACGTATAGATATTTACTTCCAAACGCTTTTTTCTTTTACAATAACAGAAAAATGTAACCCCCCCACTCCCACCCCAACATATATCCACTATGTAAGATACTTTTGAATATGAATCGTCATTTGATTTGGCATCTTTGGACTATAAATCAACATGATAAGCAGAAGTATGTAGGGTATTAACTGTATATTAGGCATAACCAGTGTTTAGTGCAACATCCAACAGAATGAGATTCGATAAAGCATAGCCCCCTCCCTGAAAAATATCCCACAATAACTATAACAAATCTCTAGATATATCATGAGCTTCCTCAAGAGGGCAAGCCATGTACTTGGATGATCAGCCAGCCCATTGGTGTTTACATTTTTGTGAAGGATTTCTAATTTGAATTGTAAGATTTCAGTTGTCGGCAGCGTCGTCGTCTTTGATGATCAGGAGAGTTGTGGATGCTCGGACTCTACTCTACGTCTCCGAAGCAATCCTGCTTCGTGCGCTCCATCTCGGAAAAGTCAAATTCTGAGCCGGTCATCCTCTGGTAGATGTCTTTGATGTCGTCACAGGTGGTCTCGAAGTGAGTCGTGGCATCGTAAGTACGGGAGATGAACATCTAGAGGAGGAAAAACAAACGGCGGTCAAAGAGGCATTTTTTTTTATCATGGGTTTTTGTTGTTGTTGTTGTGGTTATTAAAACATTTTTAAAAGACTGTATATGTGACCTGCTCCATCGAAATCAGTGGCATTGACCCGAAGACACATTTTGAGTTGTATACACTGTTGGAAAGAGGAGATTCCTAGCTTTCTAATGATATCAGGATTGTTGTTGTACTCCAAATATTAAGCAAAATATGTCACATTATAGAATGACTGTCACCGAGTCATCATGTTGAGAAGAAGGCCTTCAAAGTTTCCTCTTCTCTGGAATCCATCCATCTGATTGGTTATTAGCGGAGCAAATGATCAAAGTCGTACGGAGGGAAGATATTTTCGTTTGGATTACTGGTCTGCGGGAAGCTCGCGAGTGTGTTGTGTGTGTGTGTTTGTGTAACTTTGCTTAGAAAGATTACAAAAATGTTTCCCTAGCACCTGCTTTCTGTTTTTACAGGCGGCAGGAAACGTATCTTAGAAGTGTTTCCTGTGCGGGTTGTTTTTTGCTGACATGACTTTCACCGCACGCAATACCAGGAAAAAGGCTAAGTGCTGCAAAGATGTAATGAGGTATGCTTGTTAAATAAAAGCCAGGTCGATTCATCTGTTACAGTGAGTGCCTTATTCTTCTTTAAACCCAACTTTGGTCGAGGGTATACTATAGTATCCTTTTTATTGAGCAGTTGAGCAGTTGAGCAGTTGAGCTGACTTAATATGTAAACGTGGACACACATGATGAAATCTGAACAAATGTGAATGAACAGGAATCCTGAGCTAGGTTTTTAAGGTGCAACAGGAATGTTGTTATAGTTTTTGGGCCATTGTCTCAAAGGCAAGCTCTGTCTCCAATCCTGAGCAGGTATACAGTCAATTGTGTTACTTTTCTTAAACTTTTCTATAGCTGACATCCACATAGTGTTTTTTTCTGAGTGTCACTGTCTTTTTCAACCGTTTAAATTCCTCTTAAATAACAGAGAAGCTGAGGACGTCACTGTAAAAAGATGGAGGGGAAGCTTGTTTTGGCTGTGTCTGTCTATCCGGAGTTGGCTTCTCTATATAAATAAATATTAAATAATGTATTATATTACATTATTGGCTCTGCATTTGATTATTATCAGTTCCAATAATAACTTCATAATGAACTACGTCTGAAAGCAGAAGTCTAGGGCAAATCATTGAAAGCAAATATTCAACAATTACACCAATTGTATTTTATATAATATTCTTTGCAAGCTCTTGTGGGCCACATAAAATGAGGTCGCGGGCTGGGTTTGGCCCACAGGCTTTGGGCTTTGAGTTTGACACCCCTGTTGTAAAGAAACAAACAGTGGAAAGGAGAGATTGCTCGAGCGGTAGAAGAGGGATCGTACCTGGCTGTCGGTGCCCATGTCAGTTGGTGCGTACTGGTCACTGACGCTGACAAACTTCTGCTCGATGGGCTTGATTAGCTCCAGGGCTGAATCGATCTCCTTCTCAGGGTCGCTTGTCTCCACTGTGGTGCTGATGATGGCGATATATTTACCTTGTGCGGCCACGTTGTGAGCAAAGGAGACCAGACAAACGTAGATGTCTGTACATTGAAAACAAAATCTGCTGGTTAATCTCTGTTGGCTAGCCTATGGGTAAATTAAAAAGGTTATTATAAAATGTTGTTTTAATATTATGAAGATGCAGTTTAGCTGGAAGTCTATGCACTGTCATAACTGGGTAGTACCTGATGATATGAATATAAAAGCAGACGGTTCACAATGGATTTCACACATTACATTTTTTTTGTAGTTTTCAATATTTAAATGAACAGAATAATATCATAGGTTGATAAAACACCACACACAAACACTTCTCCTTACTCAAGCTTCCTTTCCCTTATTGCAAATCAACCTTTCTATTTTAATTAGACATCTACAGACCACTCAGCTATGATAAGGACACTATCTTCAGAAGTGATTTACGGATATGAGAAGCGTGAAGTCAAAGACATGCTCTCATTTCCTGTGTGCGCTCACCATGCTTCCTGCCGACCTGGCTCTGGGGGATGATGATCTGGCAGGAGTTGACGTCACCAGTGTTGGCGATGGGGTGATTTAAGATGCAGATGGCTCTGATCACCTGACCCACTTTGGTGGCGCGGTCCATAGCGTAGCTCGGGTCGCAGATCAGCTGCTTGCACCTGGCGATCTGCGGGGGCAACAGCCAGAGGTCAGATGGTTGCCAACAGGAATTAAAACATATTTGAGAGCAAAATACTCACCTCTCCCTCAGACTTGACTCCCACCACCTTCCCATCCTCCACCACGATCTCCTCGATGGGCTTGTTCAACATATACGTCCCGCCGTAGATGGCACTCAGCCTGGAATGATAACACACCGTGGTACACTATTAGTTATTAAACACAAACATTGGATCTGATAATAGATAGGGAGTCCACTGATTTCTTTATTTGCATTTAACAGCAGTGCAGCTAAACGATTAACAACGCTGCTATATCAAATATATCGGATTCCCCCAGACCTTGCCGCCATTTAGCAGCTTGTTGTATACACAAATATTACACATCTGTGTTGAAGGAAGAGTCCCTTACCTGGCAAACCCTTGTGGAAGCTCTCCCAGGCCGTACAGTGGGTAGAGGTATGGGCTCTTTCCATGCATGGCCAGAGACTCGCTGTAAAGCTTGATCCTTTTTATCGTATCGAGGCAAGGTTGATCCAGGTAACTAAGCGGAGAGAGACGGAGAACATATAAAACTCCATCCATCATATGCAATTAAATAATAAAATAACTTATCAAACCACAAGAAAGGAAACTGACTCGTCTGTGCGGTGGAGGGCGAGGGAGTGGCCAGTGAAGTCCATGACATCCTGACCCAGACTGAACTTCGCAAAAACGTCCCTCATTGGAGTCTTTGTGGGGTCGATGCCTCCATGGTTTTGGGGTCTTCCGGGTCATACTTTGCGACAAACTGAAGGAAGTTTTTAAAGCGCCTTTTCTCAAATAAGCCCATCAGACCTTTAGGAAAGCAAGAGTTTGAACTTGAGTTGATTTACAACAATCAACAACAATTTACAACAGCATTAGGCGCTTTCACACCAAGTACTTTGCCGTACTTAGTTCATCAGAACTTAGTTCATCAGAACTCTTTAGTTGATGAACTAAAGAGCAGATCGCGTTCACACCGGAATAAGTCCCTGGGGGAGGATTAGGCAAATGAAGCCGCTGACGTCACTTCTTCTTCTTCTGCTGCTTTGGGTTTACTGGCAGGCCGTAAACAACTTCACAGCGTATACTGCCACCCGAAGTCCACGGCCGGAAGTCCCGGAGTTGGGGACTGGCTTCAGTAGAAGCTGCTGGGACTCCAAGCGAGTAAATCGCCAGAAGGCCGACACCTCCTCATCTCCACCGCTCCCATGTTTTATTTTGTGTTGCCATAAGTTAGTCTCTCTCCGTTGGTGCGCTAAGCTAATGCTAATAATGCTAATGCGAGGAAATAAAATGGCGGCTCACAAAACTTTTGGGAGTTTTACGGGGCGTGGTTTGCAATCCGCCCAGCCAATCAGAAATGGGAACCTTTTTCTCCCATGAAGTACCTGCTCTCTAGCAGGGACTGAAAAGGGGGTGAAAAGGTTCTCATGAACTAAGTTCTAGTTCCGGATTTTTTCGGTGTGAACGCACATTTTCGGAACTATATTGGGAAAAGTACTCCGGTGTGAAAGCGCCTATTGCTACATGCAACCAGCTTCTAATAATGTGAAGGGTTAGACACAAAACAAGCAGTGAACAGAAAGGCAAAGGTTTTCTTTCAGTGTAACTATAGAAAGACAGAAATGCAGCTTATAAATCACAAACTATTCCCTGATGGCTTCAAGATGTCCACACATTCTTTTTAAAACCCCTGTTTAGTTGATCCTCAGATGACTTACTTGATGACAGAGCCTCAGCCTCAGTGGAGGGGACTTTATAGATTTTGCCCTTCTTGTACACATAGCTGCCCTCAATCACTTTGAAGTCCAGGTACTTGGTCACCTTAGTGATGAGCAGCATGCGCACCAGCTGGCCTGAGGGAAGAAGATGCAGACATCAGCGTTACTTTCACAAACACATCAAGTTAGGATATTGCTTTATGCATGAAACATTTATCTAATATCAACACCAATGTCCTAAAGACACTTTAATGATATTGCAGGAGTAACTGTGGCAGGTGGTTCCTGCTTTTATTTTAAGATGTTTCATATACTAAGATTGCTAAAACCAATAGAAGTGATTTTCAACCAGCGATCTGGGAGAGATCGTCAGGTGTGCCGAGGGAAATGGTCCAATTTCACTTAATGCTCTTAATGTTTTTCATTTTTGTAAAGCACTTTGAATTGCCTTGTGTTTGAAAGGTCCTATATAAAGAAACTTGCCTTGCCTAATCTGGTTCAAAGAAATTCTGCCAGAAAGCAGCAATAACAGCCTACATTCATGTGACCAGATAGAGCTGTGTGTGATCTTAGTAATACCGTTGGCCATAAGGAATTTAGGGATCAGGTCCACGTTCCAGTCCCGGCCTTTCCCCATTGATTCACTCGGTTTCCCCGGCAGGCTGAAGCGCTTGTAGAGCTGAAGGGAGACACAGAAACCGTCAGGACTCACATGCTTTAGCTGCAGTTACAGCAGATGAGGTAACCATTAAAAAGGGAAACTCTTTACATAGCGACGCTAGGGCTGCACGATTTGGGGAAATTATCTAATTGCGATTTTTCTGACAGATATTGCGATTCGATTTGCGATATTTGTTTTTAAGCGACCCAACGGAAGTTTATTGTAAAATGCGGCCATATCTCCGGCTAGGAAGGTCGTATCAACGTGCTCCCGTCTCTAGCACCCCCGCAGCCCGAGCTACGAGTGAAAGAACTAAACTTACATGAAACTTCCGTTGGGTTGCTTTAAAGTCAAGCTTCAGTTTCAGATTCACCCTGTAATAGAAACATGTGATGGAGCATTACTAACCGGACTCAGATGGTTGGTTTCACCATCTAGGAAAGCTCCATTGGAAGCCATTTGGAAAAGTATTTCAAAAATACTTGGCAGGTGATTGGATCAATCTGTCTATCACCTACTATCATGGGCCACTTCTGATTGGTTAACAATGACTGGTACATGTGGAGCACAGCACTTCTGATTGGTGTGGATGACTGACACACAAGAAGAACAACAAAAAATTGCAGGCTTTGCGATTTGATAATTGCATCATTTAAAATCGCGATTTCAATTTAAAATTGATTAATCGTTCAGCCCTAAGCGACTCCACTCTTTTTTTATGGAGGCTACCGTCCTAAGTATAGACAGTCATCATCATCTGTGTGAGAGGGGAAACAATACATTGAAATAGTCGTAGTCAAAATGAGATCTACAAAGAAGCTACCGGAAATAAAACACTGCATCGTTTGATTGAGCCTGAACTGACCGCATCTAAACATTATTTGCTTGGTTTGCCCTTAAGTGCAAACCAAAGGTTCCCAAACCTAAAGCTGCAATTAGTGCTAGCTCTCAGAACATTTGATGCAGGGCCGAGAGGAAGCCATAGGATTCGGCGAACAATTGAATTAGGTTGCTATGCAGCAGTGAGCGATGAAACAGAAGTTAAAGTGCTATTTTTAGGCAATAGCATAGGTCTCAGATATATACAAATATATAAAAAACATGTCTATGAAGTGTTTTGCTCAAAATACCAAACAGATCACCCATTCTAGCCATGCCTCATATCCCTCTGTTTCACTTCCTGTTTCTAAAGTGCTGATTTGGGGTATAAAGCTTTAAAATAAGAAAGGAGGGGGCTGAGCTCATGCGGGACCCGGCAGCTACTGTCTAAACTAAATACTGCCGTGATGAAACGCCATATCATGGATTATCAAGGATTATTCTGAAACAGTATGGAGCTCAAAGGCTTTCTCTCTTGCCGGTTATACCACAAGGGGAGTTCCTTTTTATTTCCTGCTTCTTCACACACATGCTCTCCAGTACAGGTTAGCTCTGAGTGTTAGCGATGCTAATGTAAACACCGACCATATTACGTCCAAAACAGTCGGGCATTGTTTCTGATAGCAACGTTTCTGATAGGCCCGTGGGTCCACATTTCAGATATTACGTCATATCGGACGCAAATCTGGATCAGCTCCGTTTTTAGAGATTTGGGTACGGACGAAAAGAGAGAGGGTTTTATTTTCTGACGCTGCGTGAGTTCCCTGACACACTGGGGACAAATATTTATGTATAAAAGACATAAAAAAGTTTATTTTGCATGATAGGTCCCCTTTAAAACTAATTAAAAAAAGTAGATATACCGGAATAACCTGTATGGTTGTAAGCGTTGTAAGTAATGAGGAAGTAGAAATGAAAGGATATTATTGTGTAGACATTCTTTCTAATTAAACATGTGTAGACTTTTCATTAACTGTGTGTAATCCTGCTGATTCTTTCAGTTGTACCTCACTATAAGACTAGGTTTTAAATTCTGTTTAAACTCCGCTTATAAATCAAATCGTGTTTGCCAAATCATAAAGCTTCTTTGCGTCTCTGATGCCACTCTAGATGATGGAATTACCAGCACAACTTATGACAAAGTTTGGAAATTCATGGAACATTTCTTCCAGGGTTGTGGTCAGAAGTTGGCTAAACGTGCTTTTTTCCGATCCTGAAAGCACGTGGTTCACCGGGAAGAAATCCCACAGCACCGTTCTGTGGCCAAAAGCATTTAAAGACGCCAGGCCTCGAGTCTGTAGCTTTTCCTCGCAATGTGAATTACCTAAAGCTACAGTACATCGCCCACATTGGTTATCTGTCTGAATGATGGAGAGCCTTCACATTTTAAGACAAAATCCATTAAAAAGGCGGAAAATATGTCACATACTACAAATGTGTCAAATATCATGCAGTCAAATATGAACTTTTGGGAAAATATGGGGCCCTTTTTTCAAACTTGTTAAGAGGATGAAGTTCCCAAACATTCCTGATTAAACTTTTACATTTTGGAGGGGTTGTCGCGGGGAGGAGGTGCTGCCTTACTGACATGTATTGTTTATCATTTTTGTTTCAGCTGACTGGTTTTCTATTTATTTATTTGTTTATTTTGTGTTTGTCTGTTTTTGTACGTCTGTTTGTCTTCTGTCTGTGTGGGATCTTGTTTGCCCTGGCAGTATTTACGTTGTTACTCTACCTATTTTTCTATAAAGTGAAGATTTGTTTTCCTACTTTTGATACATGCTCTGATAGAATAACTGTATGCTGTTGAAAAAACCCAATAAACAAAGTTAAAAAAAAAATATATATATACACAAACGTACATCTTCCAGAGGCGTGATGAGGCACTCTCCGCTCCATAGTAGGAGTTACGGTCCATGTGCAGGACCTTCTTCCCCTTCACCGACATGATGCCTGATAAAATGCATTCCTGTTGGAGGAGACAGAAGAGGAGTTAGACCGAGACCCAAGGGATGCTGGGGAAATCCTCAGACATGTTTCATCCTAATAACACTGCATGTGTCATTACGGCACGTAAGGTTAATATTGATTTAATTGTTATTAATTCACACGCAGCAGGATTAACAACAACCCCTTAATAAATATAGCAACAGGCTCTAAATCATAGCTCATCATCAGATCAGCACCACTGCCTCACAAGCATTAACTGTCTTCAACGCTTTGTAATTGTTGTTTTATTGTAAATCTTCTATAGATCCTGCTCGAGTTTCCTGTTTGTTAAATTGCCTTAAATTAAATCCCCTAAAGGTTGGCTTAAAGGGTGTTCCTGGAATAAAACTGGTTGGTTTAAACAATATAGCCTGAAGGGACAATATATTAAACCATTTGTAAATCTCTCTAAGAATTCAGCTCTGACACACCCAATACCAACATAATGTCAGACATGCTTGTGTGGAGCTGGGAGGATGATTATAGCTTTCACATGGCTTTAAGTCTCAGAGCCTGGGTTATGATGAGGGAAAAATGCCTATGTTTGCGAGAGTCTGGAATTCTCCAAAGGCCATAATGCGATTACTGTGTGCATCATGTGACTGTGTGGACTTTACTCAAAAACGAGTTTTACTATCTAATGACAGCTTACAATACGGCAGTACAGGGAATGACATGTGTCTCAGGTGACAAAAAACCACACCGCAGCATGACTTTCACTCCCTTTGTAAAGAGACTGTCGCTTGTTATAAAACACAGGAAGTGCATTTGTTCCTTTTAATTCGCATGAAATGGTATGACTCTTAAGAGGCCAAAAATAGCTACACATTTAGGACATGATGGTGAATGAAAGATCATGCACACAACCTCAATGCAACCCTGAGTAGGGATGGGTATCGTTAAGGTTTTAACGGTACTACTACTTTATCGATACCGCCTTTCGACCCGGTCTTTTAACGGTACTCTTATCGGTTCTTTTGGAGAGAAAAAATGAGGTAAACTAACTAAACAAATTGTGAACAAAAAAAACATTGCTTTTTATTTAAAATTAAATACATAATATTTCACATCAAAAGAAACAACAATGTTTTAACAAATCTTATTAAATAATGTGATGACAGAATTGTAAACAGAATAGCTGAAACCAAATAAATAACTCAGTTACCTCTAATCATTAACCCATGTTTGTATAATTGAGTTAACTCCGTGTGGTGCTGCTAGCATACATAATACCTGACGTGGAGACGTTACTCGTGGATGGAGCTACAGAGCTGCTAGAAAGACAGTCGAACCCGGTGCATTTCTCCGTCTGGACGTGGTGCACTTTTGCTAAATGTTTAGACAAATTGCTCGTGTTACCGCCCTTACATGCTGAACTCTTATTGCACTTTTGGCAACGAGCATTGTCCACATCGAGACAGGTCAAGTTTAACCACACCTTGGAGCACTCTCTCCGCCATCTCCTCCGTGTGTATGTGTTGCTGCATGTAGCAGCTGCGTGTGTGTGAACTGCCCCGCCCCCTCGCACACAGGCGGGGGAGAGATCTCTCGTCTGGATTGGAAAGATCGAAAATACTAAAAATAATCATAGACGCATTTTGCAGTCTTTTTGCGTATTAGAAACGGAGTTGGCGACACTAAAACTGCAATATAATGTTTGTGTAGCAATAATACATATGACATATATTTTTTACATGTCTCCAGTACCGATAAAAAGACCGATAACGTCGGAGCTTAACAGTACCACGGTCTTTAATAATTCAGCCCGGGGCCCGTTTAATACCGGGGCTCGGTACCCATCCCTAACCCTGACAAATCACTGCAGTCGTAAAAGGATATAGAAAAAGGTTTGCATTTTAAACATAACTTAGGTTAATCAATCTCAATGAAAGCTGTAATAACCACGTTCTAACACACTATACAATAGAGTCATATTTAAATAACGTCAAAACGTAACGTTGGGTGCAGAATGCAGTGGCAAGCTAAATAACACATTAGTCTTAAACTCATTTTGCTAATCCATGGTTAGTGAATCCTTCTTTTGCCTTACCAATGTTGGCTTTACAATATCCTCCTTTTTCTTTAGATTTATCTTCTCTTTTTTTTTTTTTAAATCGCATGCTCCTCTGCCAAAGCTTCATTACTGAGTTTCTGCTTTTTTCCTAACATGTGTGAGGGACATAGATGTTTTTTTTTCTTCATGTGCTTGTAGTTTGTGCTTTTTTATGGGCACTAATTATTGACCTTTATGACCATTATATCCACCAGCAGGGCAGCCTGCACAGTGTAACTTAACAATGCTGTTATCTAAGCCTAACACAGCATCACTCATAAGATGTAGACACTACTTTTTTCCCTTGTGAACATGATGATTTTGTCTGAAAACAGTGTAAGGATTACTGGCAAACTTAATTGCCCTCTCATAGCCTCAGTGACATACCTACTACTGTACATCCTGCAACATCCTAGCTTAGTCTCTGCATAGGTGCTCTCCCAAAATAAAGCATGCCCCAGTGAAGTTGGATTTGGATTGTACCTATTGTAGGATCTTGCAATGACATTGACTTTAAGGAGTGATGTGTCACTGTCATTCATTTGGCGTGACGTGACTGAAGCCGACCTACAGCTGCTTGTGTAAATACAGGCTTTGACACAGAGCCGTAGGCAGCGACGCGTTGTCATCACTACCTCAGCGAGATAGCAGCGGCCATGCTGACGGAGAGGAAAACACACTGACCCAGTGTAACTAACGGAGTATAAAACATTGGGACCCAAGGCTACGTCTCAGTTCAATTTGTAACACTTAAACCCATTAAAAAAAATCAGAGAGGATGAGACACGGCAAAGTCCAACAAGAACACAACCACTATCTCTGCAGTTCAAAAACTTGAAAAATCACATGACAGGATATCACAATCACAGCAAGACTATACAAGTTTTTTTACAACACTGGAAAACTTCTGAACACTTCTAAGTGTTTCAGGTCAAAACAATCTGTTGTGTGATTTAACATCTCTTTGCAACACAGCAGATAAAGTTATACATGCACAACAAGCCGAGGAGTTTATTCAATTAGATAGGAATGTGTTAGATTAAAAAGGAATTTAAATTCTTAAGACAACATGTTCTAGCAGTGTCTGTATTAGTAATTATATATGTATGATAGTAATGCAAATCTTTACATTTCGTAGGTCTTTGTTGTTATTGATCATTTGATGCCTTACATTTCAAAACAAGCTGATCTTTATTATCTCGAATGAATGCAAGCATTGTGTCCATTTCCTTACCAATAATACAGTTTACATAGATAAAGATAGACAAAGATAACAGCTGTTTACTTCTGATTTTCTAAAGCCCAATGTGATGTCTTAATGTCTTGTTTTACAAGTTTTGAATGCATTACTGTATTCCACTGCACTAATGCTAGTTTTCCCTTGGTAGTACCACGGCCTCCTCAATCACTGAAATGCTTCTCTCGTCTCCAGACAAAAAGCTGCTTACTGTGGATCACCACGAGAGCATCAAAATGTGCACCAGACTGCATTTAGGTACAGTTTGATTTCCTGTGCCAAGCCACTCCCCTGATGTGTCATTAGAAGTGGACAGATGGGAAACCCAATCCCCAATCGCTTAACCCGATAACATTAAAAAAGGTGGAATTGATGGCATCGAAGGATACAAAACTAGTGCATCACTAGTATATAATATTGGAAGTATGTGTATCTAAGTTATTATGAAGCCAGTACTGTGTGTGCAACATAATAAGGGAAATGTGTCATCTGTACAGTAGTAAATTGTTTTAATAGAAAAAACTAAAACCATGTGAAACTACATTTTAGAAACGGTCTACAGGGCTTTTTAAACTGGCAGGAAGTCAGTGTATTTCTCGGTTTACTGAACTCACAGAGGACTGTACTTTCGGTTCCTCAGTCTTAGTGGAACCACACCCAAATCTGAGTTAAATCCACAGCATTCCTAGAAACTTAACCAGCCCCCTTTCTGTCAGACAGTATCCTTTCTATTGCATGGTGAATTCTGACAAAGTGAATGGGAATAGCCCACAAAAAACAAACCTTAAATCAAACAATATCAGACTAGTAGTAGGAGTAGGACACAGGGAGTTCAATCTCAACAGATTAACAACACATTGCTAATCATTCTTCCTCTTTGTACATATCATCAGTGCAAACTATTGTCTCAGTTGTATATGCTTCTCATTGCCAAATTATATTGTAATTTGTTGTAGTGTAAAACCTTGTTTATACACTGTGCAAACGTAATTAAAATGTTTTTATTTAAAAAAAGGTATTCATAATGTAACAATTAGTCAACTAACGTACAGATTGGTATATTAATTGAGACTGTTCTATATTATTCTGTATTTAATAATGTTTGAAAATAGGTATTTTTTTACTGAGAATATGTATATATTTTTTTTACATTATTGATGTTACGTATATCTTTATTTTATTCAAGTAATGTTGTAATTCTTGTAGATTGACTGTCCAAATGCTAATAAAGTATCGATCCATCTATCTATACGAAGACATAATTGTACTCCCCAGCCTGTTGAGTCCATCGCACTGACAGGAGCGGAACATATGGCTACATATGGAGCCACGATTTTACTACTATTATTACTTAGCTTTCATGAAATTACCCTAATGTTTGAAAAAGGGTGTTTACTGTACACTGGAGATTAACCGGTGAAGCTGACACGTCGCTATTCTGTTGTTAGCAGGCTAGCTTAATTTAGCTCGGCTCACTTTAGCAGACGAATCATCCGATTATCTTGACGGGGAGCCTGAAGATTAATTTAAGAAAAAACGCTAAAATAGCAGTATTTAACAACACAATACATAATAGACACAGCAATAGAGTGAGAGTTGATGTGTTATTGTGTCAGTTGACATTTAACTATTGGTGTCGTTAATCTTCACTGCTAGCATAATGCTAGCCGTTATCTTCCCTGCTCCCAGTTCCTATTCGTTTAGGTTAGCATCTAAGCTAGCTACTTAGCTTTGCTGATTAGGCCCAGTTAGCTCGAAGCTAAGACGTTAGGAGCTAACTGCCGTTGGTAACAGGTTGCAAATCACTTCCTGCGCTGATAAACAACAGCTAGAATACTTTCTTACCGTGAGTCCGGTGCCCAACACGATAACGTCGTACTCTTCATTCATTTTTCAAGTTTTTACGACTCTGCTGCTGAATATCGAGAAAGAAGAAAATGGAGATCAACGGGTCTGGAAATGAGAGGGGCTGCGGCTCAGCGTCAGGCGCCTCTAGTGGGCGGGGCCTGGGCCTGTCAATCAAATGAGAGGCAGGGAAGCAAGAGGGCAGACAGAATATACTTCACTCGTAATTATTTTATATGATTTAGTTGTCTGCATGGGCGTCACTTTGTTTGAAAAAGTGGTGGGGATAATTTTTCTCCAGATTTAACATCAGCATAGCGGAAGACAACATATGTCCCTCCCTTGGGTGTAGAACCTGAAGCATCTGCATGAAAAACCAATGCATAGACCTCTGGACCACCATAGTGTTTTTAAATAATGAACCCCCAACTATAGGTCTTGCTGTGATGTGATTTGTACCTTTATGCAGCAACAAGCACACAGGTATGGAGGACAGAACATGACACAGGTCAAAATGTAACAAATGCATAAATACAGGAATAAAAACAGAAAGGAACACAAAAATACAAGAATAAATAAATGTGAAAAAAAATGTGGGAATATATACAGGAATAAACAAATACAAGAATAAATATGGAAATAAATAAATGAATGTATAAATAAAAAACAGAACACAGATTATATATCGTTAATGTATTTCTACATTTATTCATTTCTGTGTCTGTGTAAACTGTAAACTGTAAATACCGTCTCTCGACTTAATAGACTTTTCTTTTTTGGTGGGATCCAGGCAGCTGACATGGGAAAAATCATGTGACCCAGCTGCTGTTTTGACAGGAAGAAATGTCCAAACTTTTCCTGTTTAATGTCGTTTTAAATCTCTGTTTTCAGGCGTGTTACTAGACATATTTTTCCAGAAATGTCTCCTTAACACACTGCCCGTTTATTCAGTGTATTAATGAGGATGTTGGATAGCAAAGGTGTGTGTGATGGCCGGGTTTCAGAGCTCCAGAGGCTATACCTGCTCCTATTGTAGAAGAAATTCATCATGAGGAATTCCACCTAGAAATGGAGTGAAACAATGGCAAATGCAATGTAGTCTCATTTCAGTTTCACCGTGGACTAAATTAATGATTGACACAACTGTAAAGTAAACCCAGTGACAGTCATAAAGCCTCTGTATTACTCACCCAATTCTGCTTCGATAGGATTGGATGTCATTGGCCTTACAGTCAGCCAGCAACGCCTTTAAACATATTAATCTGTCAGGAGCCTAAAACCAATATATTTCCTACACATTTACATGGATGCACTAGTATTTATACATAATAGAGTTGGTGTTCAAAGCTTAGATTTGTTTGTATCAATTCAGCGGGCACATGTTTAATCATGTCTAAACCTCACTGCAAAGCACTTTCTTAAAAGATATTTACTTCTATGCAGCACCATTATGGCCTTTTTGTAAATATAAAAGACTGAAGCAAGACTTCCATTCAATCCATGTGATTAAGGTCCCTAAATGTTGTTACTCAAGAATACACAACACAGCCATCTTGACTTTAATCACATTAAATATTTATTAAACGAGTGTAACAGAACCAGTAGCAGCATCTGTATGGTATTGTCTATGATGAGTCTGGTATTCCACATTCAAACACCTGCACTACGTCTGGTTTCTTCGCATGCTGCCGTGCAGATGTGCCAGATGTGTCCTCTGAGTCTTTGAGTCCCAGCTGCAGGAGCGTCATGGCGGCATCTGAGCGCTGCCCGATGCACGCCATGTGAAGAGCTGCCAGCAGAAGAGAGCACAGGATGGGGTTCAACAGAGCTGCAAAGATCTGACGACTTATTGATTTGTTGTTCTATAATCAGTTAACGGTCACAGTGACTTTTTATAAAAAAAATTGGTACAAAATGCGGTTTCATCCTCTTAAAATGTACCTTCTTTTCTCCGTTTGATATCATATTAAATGTAATATCATTGGGGTTTGTGGACTGAAAAAACAAGATATTTAAATATCTCACCTTGGACGTTAATTCAACTTTATCACTATTTTCTGGCACTTCACAGACCAAATAATAATGAAAAAAAGAAAAGTAGCAGTCCTAGTCGTAAGGGGATCATACTGGTATTTATTTATACTTTAATTCTTTTTATTTTGACCTTCCAGGAAGCCATTGGTTTGCATAATATTTTGTTTTATGTCGATCCACATTTGCTGTCATTATTGTAGGCTAAGCCTTAGCTGTTGCACAAGTAAATAACGCATATTGCATCATTCATAAAGTAGTCTTTTTCAGAAATGTTTTTCATAGTTTTTGTTAACTTTGCCGTCATATAGAAATGTTAGCCTTGAAGCCGCTAAGGTTGTAAAGATATTTATGGTTTGACACCTCATTTTCAGTGGCTTCCTGTTTGTTAAAAACCGTAGTCGAAGTTTAAAACTGCTTACCAGTTCTTCCCTTTTTGTCCCGAACATGAAGATCAGCCCCGAACTCAAGCAGTGTTTTTATAGTAGACGTGTGGCCCTCCTGAAAAACACAGATTAAAATAGGAAAGACATTTTATCTCCACGTAGCCCCAGCAGGGGAAGAAGTACCCCTTTAGGTATTCACTAATCGACCTTTGCAGCGTAGTGCAGGGCAGTGAGCTGGATGTCAGTGGTCCTCTGGTTCACGTCTACATTCAGCTCCTTCACCAGGAAGCGCAGCGCCTCGTTCTGCCCGGTAACAGCAGCCTGATGCACCGCCTGAGCCCCGACACTGTCAGCTGCTGCTGGAGACGCCTGCAGAAAACAGTTATTGTTATTTTGTTGTACGATAATGAAAATAAAGACACTAATTAAGAAATGTTCATGCGAAAATAATCTGAAGCCTGGGGAATAAAGGATCAGATAAGATGTGCGACTCTGATCTTGTTGCAATACTAACAAAAATATTTTGAGGGCCCTAATATTATAGAGAGTGAGTAAGTAAGTAACATTTATTTATAAAGCGCTTTTCACAAAGTGCTTGACAAAGCATTAAAACATCATACGAATCATAAAAGATTAAATGACCACACAAGCCACGTGTTAAGAAGTCCTAAAAACACAATACATTGTGAAAAACACAAGTTACCCAAACGCCTGCCCAAACAGGAATGTCTTTAGATGACATTTAACAGAGTCTACAGTCAGCGGACCGTAGGTGTGAGTACTTGCCCAATTTAGCAGAAGCTGATTTAAAAAGGCCTTTTTTTTTACCTGGTGTTTTTCTAAAAGCAGCCTGGCTACAGAAATGTGTCCGTTCCTCACGGCGTCCATGAAAGGAGTCGCTCCACAGCTGTCAGGACTGTCGGGGGGGTAGACACATCTGGGAGAAAACAGAAGAGACAGTGTGAGACCTGCAATATACTGTATGTATTAGGGGTGGTGGAAATAATCGATACAGCATAGTATCGCGATACTTTGCGTGGCTATATTGTATCGATACACGGACAACAAGTATCGATATTTTATTATATAAACTATTCATATTGCAATTCCAAATTAAAGTTTTTGGTAACAATTGCTTTTTCAACCCACTAGAAGATGGCGCTGAGCTTTTTCTTGTGCAGTCATGACCATGGGTAAAGTCAGTGGGATTGGCAGGAAGTTAGTCAAACAAAGATGGAGTCAGCGGAGAAAGATATCAGAAATGCAATATATCGTATCCCAATACTTAGCATATATCGTAGAATCGCAATACTATCGTATCGTGGCTTAAGTATCGCGATAGTATCGTATTGTGGGGTGCCTGGTGATTCCCACCCCTAGTATTTATATCCCAAAAAAGGGGTGGAAAATGTAAGTAAACAAACTATCTTTTCAGCTTGGCTACTTACATATTTGTGTGTCGTTTTTAAATCATAATATTAACTTTCTAGTGTTTTCTATTTGTTTTATGTGAAATATTCCCCATACAAAATGATTACATACCTCTCCAGCAAGAGCTAACAACCTCCTCACAGCCGTGCATCGCTGCATGATGAACAGAGAGAGTACTGGTTATAATCTGACAATGAACACAAAGATCATTCAAGTAACAGGAGAGAAAAAAACAAATTTGACTCAGTCCTTCACTCAGTGATCACCTGAAACACACATTTAGAGATTTGGTGAAGCTAAACCAGCCTAAACCACTGCAAGTAAACCAGAGGACGCTTTACCTTAAACAGATGTTATTAATGTAGTAAAACCACAAGGGGAAGTGTTAGGGGAAGTGTGAATTAATTTAGGTAGAACTTGACTTTATGACAGAGACGTTATGAATATTGCATTGCAGTCTGCTTACTTAAAGGGGACCTATCATGCTATATTTAAATAATATATAAGGTATATATATATATATAAGGTATATTAATACGTTTTAATTTTCAAAATACGAAACAGATGATGCATTTTAGCATGCCTCATTTTGCCTCACTCCAGCTCTGTCTTTGCAAGGTCTGATTCAGCTGACCACGCCCCCATGCGGAAGAGGGGGGCGTGACACGGCCCCGGCACGAGCGTCATGTTATCATGCTTGCTGTGATTACGAGTGGAGAGTCAACATGGCCCAACCTCTCATTCCCCTGATTGGTGGAGAGTTGACCAATCAGGCGGAGTGCACCTACATTACGTCAAAAAGGTGCAAATAAAAAATCCACCCGTATCAAATCCGTTGCAGCCCCGTTTTTAGAGATTTGGGTATGGAGGAAAAGAGAGAGGGTTGTGTTTTCTGACACTTTGTGAGTTCCCTGGAACACCGGGGACACATATGTATGTATAAAAGACATCACAAAGTGCATTTTGCATGATAGGTCCCCTTTAATAAAGAAAGACAACAATTGAAACGGAGCTACACAGACTCAGTGCTACAAGATGTAATGGTGTAAACCAGAGCACGTCTTACCTGCAGTGTGTAGAGGAGTCCTCTGCGTCTTGCTCTCCGTCCTCCAGACGTCCGGCCTGATAAGAAGCAGCTGTTTTATGACCAGAGGATCCCCCTCCCTGCAGGCGATGTGGAAACAGTTCCAGCCATCTTTGTTTCTCAGAGCCGGGTCAGCACCGAGACTGAGCAGCTCCTCGATCACAGAGAGGTTTCTCCTGGTGCAGGCCATCATCAGGGGGGTCCTGAGAGAGAAGAGAGGCTGAAACACTCACAGAACACAGGGGTTGTTGTTGTTGTTTTTCTTGTAGATATAGTTAATTTTTTGTTTTTGTTTGTTTACCATGTAAAGCGGCCTTGGGTCCCTTGAAAGGCGCTATACAAATGTAATCTATTATTATTATTTTACAGGAAATACTGTATAAAGATCTATAAATAGAAGAATCACAATCAAATTTCTAAAGTATTGTCTGTGTCAAATCTAAATTTTGTTCCCTCTTTAGTTTAATTTGGACTAGACAGCATCAAATATACTGCACATTTTTGTCGTGACTTTTACACTTTTACATCCCATAATAAGTGATTTTTCTTGCATCACAGAAAAAGTAATTACAAATGTGAATGCAAATAATGGAAAACAACATTTATATTAATATTCACGTCTCAATTTGACATAATTATTAAGTTGATTTAGTAGATTTGACATCTATTACCTTGTTTGGACAGTGAAATAGTCAGGATTTGGGATACTGATTAATACAGAATATAATAATTGTGCACTGCAAGAAATCATTTTGAGTTTAGATGGACAGGATATTGTTTTAAGCTACTTAAAAAATAAAACAGACCTTTACAGCTTGTTGTTATCTTTGACGAACTCGTACAACACGAGGCACATTAAGCCACAGTCGATACGAAGAATGCTGCTTTGTTTGTCTCTTCATAACCGTTTCCACTGTATGTTATACACGCGTTTTGTAAATATATATAAAGGGATAGTTGTCGGTCTTTAAAAAACAAGTTAAAAAGGTTCTCCTTCGAGCCGGAATTGAACCAGCGACCTAAGGATTTCAGCTTTCCACCTCTACAGTCCTCCGCTCTACCAACTGAGCTATCGAAGGGAACTGGCACTAACCGTCGTGCAGTTAGTATTTAAAGATCACGAGAGCGCAATTTCTCCTCGTGTTTTATTATTTTTGACTCATGCATCCTCACCAGTCAGCTTTCTTCAGACTGTCCACTTTGGCTCCTTCCTGAAGAAGATAGCTAACACACTCCTGATGTCCCATAGAAGCAGCCTCGTGCAGCGGCCTCTTGTAGTCGTTGTTGTAAACATCCACATCCACGCCAACCCGCTTTATTAGATACTCCACAATGTCCAGGTGTCCCTTTCTGGCAGCGTAGTGCAGCAAAGTGTCTCCTGACCGACCAAAGTGTTTATTACTGACTGTCTGAAGAGCCACGGAGCCTCCTAGTGTTACCTGTTTCTCCAGGGAGTTTAACTGTCCCTCCTGAGTGAGCTTTACCAGCTGTTTTAAAGTGTTTTCGTCCATGCTGGGTGCAGGTTAAAGGCTGCTGCAGGTAAACAAAGTCACTAACTGGTCAATTCATAGAAAATAGTTAAGCTAGGCTTCTTGAAGACATGCTGGAATAAATTGTTTACCAGTTTCTATTGCAGAGTAGGAAGAAATTAAATGGCCAACCATGACCTTACACTGTGAATGCGTTAGCAAATATAAAGTACAACAAAAATGCAGAAACAAACTAAATCTATTATTATATATTTTAATTATTATTATGTAGAAAATGTGATGTTATTTGAAAGTAAATAATGTTTTCGACTTAAAAAACAACGTTTGATACACAAATCTTTATGATAGCACTTATAATTGATAATGAAAGCATACATGTATTTATTAACTGCAAATAATTTATTCATATATGTAATTTATTCGTGTTTATGTACTCAAGTAGAAGAAACTTTAAAAAAGGAATACATCTTAGTCGTCCTTTTCGGCAGACCGGCACCCTAGGCATTGTGGGAAATGTAGTTTTTGTGACAACGTGCGATTTGGCTCGTTAAAATAGTCCCAAACTTCTTTAACTCGCTTTTTTCTTCCATGATATTAAAGATATAAGTAATCTGCCAAATCGTAGCTTTATACATACCTATGTACGTGTGTAGCAATGCCCCCTGGTTTAAATGAAGCTTATAAACAATTTCTTTCTCTCACATCGTGACTAAAGTCCTTTAAATAACAGCAGAAAAACCGTAGTTTTCACAGCAGATATAATTATGTTTTCAGTATCAGTGCTGGTTCTGTTCATTTGTGAGCGCTAATCCAGTGTTTGGCAAAATGTCAGCAAAGGACTCAGCGTTGGTGAACAAGATGAGTCACATCTGGAGGGAAGAAGGAGAAGGAGAAAAAAAAGTGGGGGAGACAGAAAATAGGGATTGTTGGTCAGAGTCTCAGTCCTGACATTTTTTACAACATGGACCATGAACATTGGGAATGAAACTGACCGCATTGCCACCTTCTTTGTCTGGTAGGTACATGTATGATATATTACATTTGCTTTGATTGTGCTCCTTACTGATGATTTACACTTCAGACCAACAGGGGCACACCTCCTAATTCATTACTTCTAAAGTGCATTTTAGCGAAAAACAACACAGTTCGTTTTTGTGCATGTCAATGGTCTGCAAAGGCTATTGTTCATTGCTTATTTCGACACATGTTTTGTGTATTTTGACCTATTTATGCAGCTTTGTTGTATGTGTTGGACAAGAGAACTTTCTGTCCTTTTACACTGAAAGAAATATTTTCAGGACAATTTAAAAATCTGTCCTTTTAACTTTTAATTTGAAGAACAATTGAAAACAATCTACAAGCAACATGACACAGTTTACTGATGTGTCAATGACATTTTTGTAGTTTTATGTGTTCTTGCTCTTTTTGTACACATCTTTCTGCCTTGCAGGAAGGGCTTTCCCTTCTTTAAGCTTGTTTTAACACTTATTTGATAGAAACATCAACAACTTAACTCCAATAGAAATCAATAAAATGTTACAGCATTGTGAAGAGAGTTTCAGATAAAGTAGACTACTTTATCCAGGTTAGGTTTTTTTGTTGCAGTGGGATGATTTAAGTGGTTGGGTTTGGACCGGACCCACACCCCCTTTACCTACACTTACACTGTTATATTGCAACTTTTTAGGAACTTCTGGAAATTATTTATGTGTTTAAACGTATCAATGATCCCTGGAAAGAGCAAATAATCTATTGTAAGACAGGAGATAACCTTTTTACTGTTATTTAATGTAATATATTTGACAAAATCTTCAAATTAAGCTTACAAATGGTACAAAACAACAGGAGGATAGCATCTGTTGGTGCAAAAACACTGACATTGTGTCTATCAATGCATTGAGATAGGATAACATATCACATGTAAATGTATTGCATTGTAATTAAAAGAGTTTCGAGTGGATTACCAATTTATTTTTTCGGCTGCCAACCAGCAGACAGTGTGTTTGGCCTCCAGCATCTGAAGCTAATCCGGTCCAGATGTTTTTGTGCTGCTCTAGAATGTGACAAACAATCTAGAAAGCAACTAATTGTCCTGTCCTAGTTTAGTTAGATTTATCAGCTTTCTAAGGAAGTGGTTAAATGTAAAAAACAGACGTCTACTTAGGGTGTGAAATGAATGAGAAACGCAAAGCGTGTTACTTCCTGCTGAGGTTTAGGCTGAGAAAATAATGAGGGCAATGAAAGCCAGATATCGATTGTAAGAGGAGATAGAAATTAAAGGATTTTTGAGATGTGGGACGGATAAGATGTGCTTTTTGTCCTTCATTGTTTAAGCATTTTTATTCTGTAGCCCTTGCATCAGGAAGGAAGGAACTGGTGGAAGGTCTTAGTGCCAAAATGCAGCCACATGTGTCCGCAGGCCTCAGTGAGTTTACTGCAGGTCAGGTTAACTGGCAGTTTGTCACAGAAACAAACACAACTTATAAAAATGTGTGTCCAAAAATATATTTCTGTGTGTTTTTGAAATGGAACACATTTCTCACTGTATTAAATTACAATTTAGTTTAGTTTATTTATTTATAGTGTCGTGCAGTCCCCATCGATGAACTGTCACAAAAACAGTAAATGGAGCAGCTTTAGCCGACATGGCTAATTTCCAGCTGATGTCCCCGGCCAGATGGTAATAGACACCCTTAAAATCACAATATATCAACAGCATTAGTTATAAAAAAATAAAATAAAATAAAAAGGATGAAAGACAAGTAGATACAGGCGAGAGGATAAAAGAGAACAACACACGTTACTACATACAGTACATGTCACATATAGCACATCACAATCACATAACAGAAACGTTTGAACAATTTGAGTGTGTGGCAATCTAACCAACCCCTCAAAGCCTTAAAGGGGCCCTATTATGCTTTTATTGCGTGTTCCCTTTCCTGTAGTGAGTTATATAGGTTTGTGTGCATGTAAACGGTCTCCAAAGGCTTACATTCCAAAGCTTCTATTAGCTAGCGCTCCAACACATTGTACGTGATAGGCTAAGGGGCGGGACATCTCTAAGCAGTTGACCAATCACAACAGAGCCGGCCAGCTAACCAATCAGAGCAGACTGGGCTCTGGTTTCAGACAGAGGGTGAAAAGAGGTGCTGCAGCACAGACAGTATGAGAAAAATAAAGAGCTTTTTGAACATTAAAGCATGGAGACATGTCCCAGTAGAGACACTACATACTGATATACACCTGAACATCAGCAGGAGAGGACTCTTTAAAGTAGAGACACTACATACTGATATACACCTGAACATCAGCAGGAGAGGACTCTTTAAAGTAGAGACACTAAATACTGATATACACCTGAACATCAGCAGGAGAGGACTCTTTAAAGTAGAGACACTACATACTGATATACACCTGAACATCAGCAGGAGAGGACTCTTTAAAGTAGAGACACTACATACTGATATACACCTGAACATCAGCAGGAGAGGACTCTTTAAAGTAGAGACACTACATACTGATATACACCTGAACATCAGCAGGAGAGGACTCTTTAAAGTAGAGACACTACATACTGATATACACCTGAACATCAGCAGGAGAGGACTCTTTAAAGTAGAGACACTACATACTGATATACACCTGAACATCAGCAGGAGAGGACTCTTTAAAGTAGAGACACTACATACTGATATACACCTGAACATCAGCAGGAGAGGACTCTTTAAAGTAGAGACACTACATACTGATATACACCTGAACATCAGCAGGAGAGGACTCTTTAAAGTAGAGACACTACATACTGATATACACCTGAACATCAGCAGGAGAGGACTCTTTAAAGTAGAGACACTACATACTGATATACACCTGAACATCAGCAGGAGGGACTCTTTAAAGTAGAGACACTACATACTGATATACACCTGAACATCAGCAGAGAGGACTCTTTAAAGTAGAGACACTACATACTGATATACACCTGAACATCAGCAGGAGAGGACTCTTTAAAGTAGAGACACTACATACTGATATACACCTGAACATCAGCAGGAGAGGACTCTTTAAAGTAGAGACACTACATACTGATATACACCTGAACATCAGCAGGAGAGGACTCTTTAAAGTAGAGACACTACATACTGATATACACCTGAACATCAGCAGGAGAGGACTCTTTAAAGTAGAGACACTACATACTGATATACACCTGAACATCAGCAGGAGAGGACTCTTTAAAGTAGAGACACTACATACTGATATACACCTGAACATCAGCAGGAGAGGACTCTTTAAAGTAGAGACACTACATACTGATATACACCTGAACATCAGCAGGAGAGGACTCTTTAAAGTAGAGACACTACATACTGATATACACCTGAACATCAGCAGGAGAGGACTCTTTAAAGTAGAGACACTACATACTGATATACACCTGAAACATCAGCAGGAGAGGACTCTTTAAAGTAGAGACACTACATACTGATATACACCTGAACATCAGCAGGAGAGGACTCTTTAAAGTAGAGACACTACATACTGATATACACCTGAACATCAGCAGGAGAGGACTCTTTAAAGTAGAGACACTACATACTGATATACACCTGAACATCAGCAGGAGAGGACTCTTTAAAGTAGAGACACTACATACTGATATACACCTGAACATCAGCAGGAGAGGACTCTTTAAAGTAGAGACACTACATACTGATATACACCTGAACATCAGCAGGAGAGGACTCTTTAAAGTAGAGACACTACATACTGATATACACCTGAACATCAGCAGGAGAGGACTCTTTAAAGTAGAGACTCTACATACTGATATACACCTGCAAATGAGCATATGTCTTCTTTAAAGTGTGTTATATAAGTGTAAATCACATGTGTGTGAGCAGCTGTATCGATACATCCCTTGTCAAATGTAGTTTTGTGATTATTTCAGACGTTCACACTAATGATTATCTTTTTCAGCTAAAAGGACCAAGAGGAAGCAGCTTGACAGTGAAATGTCTGTGCAGAAAAACCCTGAATCTTTAGCCATGTCTTTTGACTGTTTATACATGAGGCCTGTCATCTTATTAATAAATATTTCAAACTTTTTACGTCACTTTGAGCTCTGTTGCCAAGCTTCAGTGTCAATACTCCTCAGAAGAAAAGGCAAAATCCTTCAATGTGTCAAGGCCAAGGAATATTTAATCTTTCAACTTCTCTTGAGTAACTTAATAGCTCTTTTTTTCTGTGTGTTTGCAGCTGTTGTTGGAAGCAACGATGAAATATGGCTCTCCTGAGAAAAGGTAAGTGAATATAAGGTGTGTTGGGTTTACCGTCTCAGGTTGTAAACATTACGTTGAGGCAAAGAAGCTATACGTCTTCTCCAGATTTTATTTGGGTAAAGTCTATGAAAGGAACCCCCAAACTTCCCAGAAGGAAAGCATCTAGCTGGCGTGTGTGTGTGTGTGTGTGTGTGTAAGTGTGTGTGTGTGTGTGTGTGTGGCCTAGCATTACTATACTTGTGGGGACCTAAATCTGAATACACAGTCACGTGTGGGGACTGGCTTCCCTTATGGGGACATAATGGAGGTCCCCATGAGGGGAATCATTAATTTTAGGGTGAAGACTTGGTTAGAGGTTAGGGTAAGGGTTAGGGTAAGGTTAAGGGTAAGGGTTAGGGTTAGGCATGTGTTGGTTATGGTTAAGGTTAGGATAAGTCTCCAGGAAATGCATGTAAGTCAATGTAATGTCCCCTGAAGTGATGTATACATGGTATGTGTGTGTGTGTTGTGTGTGTGTGTGTGTGTGTGTGTGTGTGTGTGTGTGTGTGTGTGTGTGTGTGTGTGTGTGTGTGTGTGCTGGGGGAGGGTGTGATGAGGTAACCATATGAGAGGCTGTAAGGAGTATCCAGCCAGTGTGTAAACAGCACTTTGGACTGAAAGCAAACTAGTCAGGTACGTAATAGAAACTGGGATTTCCAAAAACATTACGCGTGCTTTCCATTTGTTCAATTTGTTTTATCTCACCGTCCAAAGCAATCCAAATATTTGTGTTAGAAATCATACATCTGCCTCCCAGGGGTCAGTGAGTCCTGAATATCTCAGGTGCAGATGTAGTTATGGCACCTGAAAGAGCAGCCAGACGTGATAAAAGTGTCCGGTGAACGGTTGCAGATGGAGATTTAATCCTTCTTTAGATCTGGTTTGAAGGAGAGAGTATACCTTCTCTGATGCTATGAGAAAAAGCATGATCCTATATATCAGTAAACACAGTGTTATGTTGATGCTAAAGACCCAGCTTACAGTCTGATTGGATACCACCTCATGTATGTTCGATTCCTCTGTTTCCAGTTAACCAGATCCTGGTGGTGCTCCTGCTGCTCATGGTGTGTCTCCTCCTGCACAGCTCACTGCTCGGAGCCTCGCCTCGACCCAAACCCGCAGTTATTTTCCACGCAGGTTATATTTCAATCTTTGTAAGGCAAATTCAATTGACGTTAAAGGTGTATTGTGTGTATAAAACTGATTTCTCTCCTACGGCAACATTGTTGTCCAAAAAACACATACTGCATACTGTCTGTCCTGCTGCCACGGATACTCACTTTATTATCAAATTGAAGCTGTCACTATTTACTCTTCTTCGTCTAACATTGGTTATAAACAGAGATGGCAAAAGTACACACATCCTTTACTCAAGTAGAAGTACAGATACTCGGGCTTAAAAATACTCTGGTAAAAGTAGAAGTACTGACTAAACTGCTTTACTCAAGTAAAAGTAAAGAGGCTTTGAAATGTACTTAAGTAAAAAGTACCCATAACTAGCAGCTGTTTTAAAGAGTACCTGACCTCCCTTTATATTAATAGAACAATAATGTCATTGTTAGCTAATGAATGTTTCCATGCTGAACAACGGCAACATGACAACGTTTTCATTGGTCCCTCTTCTTTAGAGAAGACCAGGAAATGATGGATACACGGATCGTGTTCAAATCAATAGGCACGCAATGACTCTAAATAATAATGATCACGCCACCAAACACACATTCAAACTAAAGGAACCAGCCTGTTTGGAAAATGTAAGAAGTAGAAAGTACAGGTATTTGAGTTCAACATGTAAGAAGTCAAAGTAAAAAGTCGTCAGAAAGTAAGTAGTGGAGGAAAGTACTGATACCAGAAAAATGTACTTAAGTACAGTAACGAAGTATTTGTACTCCACTACTTCCCACCTCTGGTTAAAAACTCGTTAATTCTCAGATGACTGGAAGAGCCTCGGAGGTGGAGCTGGAGTCTCCGCAGCGAGAGCTCCAGATGTGGATGATGTCGTCCCCGTCGTCATCTGTGCATCGGAGGAGCGAATCGGAGCCGCCATGGCGTCCATCAACAGCGTCTCCAGCAACACACACTCCAACGTCTTCTTCTACATCGTCACGCTTCGGGATGCCGTGAAACTCACAAGGTTTGTCCTAAAGAGCTAAATCCACCTGTTCACGTCTCTTCTATCAACATGTGTCCCCTCTTCTTCATGTCTCTTCTACATCAACATGTGTCCCCTCTTCTTCATGTCTCTTCTACATCAACATGTGTCCCCTCTTCTTCATGTCTCTTCTACATCAACATGTGTCCCCTCTGTGTAAAGAGACTCTGAAAGTTTCACGAACAAAGATTCTCTCTCTTTTTGTCCTGATCCATTTCTATAAAAACCTGTCTGAAAAATGAGCTGATCAGATTTTGGCCACTTTATGATGTCATAACGATGTGTTGGCTTGTGTAACCATTAGCCAATCACCAACCAAGGTAACCCCCCCCCCCACCTTATCACCTGAATCTCCTCCTAGAGCTCTATTGTGTTCTTTTTAACCAAATCTCTCTCAGAGGGGCGTGGGGAGGGGCTCCTTATTTTCATCAAGTAACAGACAGAGAATCAGCACTTTTGGAAACAGGGCTGAAACAGAGGGGATTATGGGATGCTGCAATGATCTGTTTGGTGTTTCAGCCAATCAGAGACAGGTTCTGTATATATCTGAGACCTATAATATATTGATGAAAAACAGTATAACAGGGGACCTTTAAGAAAATCTAACCAGTAGCCTAATCTGAGTATCAGAATGTAACATCCCAGATCTCACCATGTTCAAATCACAAATCAAAACTCACCTCTTCAGAACTGCTTTTAATCTGTAATGAATGTTGTGTTTTATATATTTTAAGTGTGTTGTTTTAACTATGTTTTTATGAACTTTGACTCTGTAAAGTGTCTTTGAGTTTCAAGAAAAGCGCTCCTATAAATAAAATGCATTACTAGTGTTAGTGCCTAAACTGACGACTATCATGTTTACTGACCTAATCTCACTTTCTTTGTGTTTTCCAGAAAGTACATAATGAAGTCTAAACTGAAAGGCATTAAATATAAGATCCTGGAGTTTAACCCCATGGTCCTGAAAGGGAAAGTGAAGCCAGACTCCTCTCGCCCCGATCTCCTACATCCAGTGAGTTTGTTCTGGTATTTTATGGTCTGTACTATCGTGACGTGCCTGTCACAAAAAGGTCAAATAACTCTTGTTTTGTTTTTCAGCTCAACTTTGTGCGCTTTTACCTCCCTCTGCTCGACATCCACCATAAGAGAGTGATATACCTGGACGATGATGTCATTGTGCAGGGTAAGGAGTCTCTTTTTTTAATTGATGTATCTTTCGGAAAAGTGGACCTCTTTGAACCAAATGTTGAAAAAATAGTGAAAAGATATACATTACACGTCCTTACACTTGATCAATATTGGTGAAAAAGAGGTACAGTAGTGTATCTCCATTATCCATGATGTGTTAACTGTCTATAAACACATAGTTATAGTATGAAGTGGTCCTATTCTGCTTTTTGGGGGGTTTTCCTTTCCCTGTAGTGTGTTATCTCGGTGTTTGTGTTCCTGAAACGCCTCCATTGGACTCCTTTCTTTACTTCCACAACATAGTGACATCACTCACTATCTAACTCGCGATTCTATTGGCTAGCGCTCCAACACATTGTACGTGATAGGCTAAGGGGCGGGACATCTCTAAGTTGATCACAACAGAGCCGACCAGCTAACCAATCAGAGCAGACTGGGCTCTGGTTTCAGACAGAGGGTGAAAAGATTGTGCTTTTCTTTTCTTTTCAGGAGACATCAAGGATCTGTTTGATATTAAGCTGAAGCCGGGTCACGCTGCTGCGTTCTCCACAGACTGTGACCTGCCCTCCACTCATGAGATGGTCCGAAGCATCGGCATGCAGGTGGATCTTTATGTCTTCTCTTATCACTTTGTCATAGACAAAAAAATATTATGAGTTTTCTGCAAAAAGCAATGCTGTTATCCAATGTCACAGACTACGGGATATTCACTTTGGTCCTTGATACCGAATGTTTTGAATGTTGTATTCCTTTGAAAAGAGGTGGTACAAGTACTCAGATGTTGTACTTGAGTAAAAGTAGAAGTACTCAGATCTTGTACTTGAGTAAAGTAGAAGTACTCAAATCTTGTACTTGAGTAAAAGTAGAAGTACTCAGATGTTGTACTTGAGTAAAAGTAGAAGTACCAGAGTGTAGGAATACTCTGTTACAGTAAAAGTCCTGCATTCAAAATGTTCCTCAAGTCAAAGTAGAAAAGTATTATCATCAAAATATAGTTAAAGTAGCGACAGTAAAAGTAGTCATTGTGCAGATTGGTCCATTTCAGAATAATATATATGATATGTTTTATAATGATTGATCATTAAAGTGTTCTCAAAGCTGGTAAAGGTGCAGCTAGTTTGAATGACTTTGTATACTGCAGGGTAGCTTGTGGATTTACTCCAGGTGGAACTAAAGTCCGATTTAACACTTGATTATATTTCACATCATTCATCCAGATCTGTGAAGTAACTAAAGGTATTTAATACATGTAGTGGAGTAGAAGTACACAGTAGCAAAACATGGAAATACTCAAGTAAAGTACCTCAAAAGTGTTCTTAAGTACAGTACTTGACTAAATGTACTTAGTTACTTCCCACCTCTGCATTTAAATATTAAATGTCTGCGTCCTCTTCTCTGAGCTTTTCCTCTTTAGACAACATATATGGGCTTCCTGGACTACAGGAAACAGGAAGTGAGAGATTTGGGCATCAACCCCAGAGAGTGCTCCTTCAACCCCGGAGTGTTTGTGGCCGATATCAGAGAGTGGAAGAAACAGAAGATCACCAAACAGCTGGAGAAGTGGATGGAGGAGAATTTCAGGTCCGCACCGAGAGCAGTTCTGGAAACGCTTACGTAGCATTTCTTTTTTTCCACATATGGGGTTTAAAGAGGAAGCTCTGGACACTTTTAACGACGAGTTGAATCATTTTTAAAGACACTTTACAGCACAAACAACACACTTAAAATAAAACACAACAATAATTACAGATTAAAAGCAGTCCTGAAGAGGTGAGTTTTGATTTGTGATTGGAACATGGTGAGATCTGGGATGTTACATTCTGATACTCAGATTAGGCAACTGATTAGATTTTCTTAAAGGTCCCCTGTTATACTGTTTTTCATCAATATATTATAGGTCTCAGATATATACAGAACCTGTCTCTGATTGGCTGAAACACCAAACAGATCATTGCAGCATCCCATAATCCCCTCTGTTTCAGCCCTGTTTCAAAAGTGCTGATTCTCTGTCTGTTACTTTAGATGAAAATAAGGAGCCCCTCCCCACGCCCCTCTGAGAGATATTTGGTTAGAAAGAACACAATGGTGCTCTAGGAGGAGATTCAGGTGATAAGGTGGGGGGGGGGTTACCTTGGTTGCTGATTGGCTAATGGTTACACAAGACAAAACATCGTTATGACATCATAAAGTGTCCAAAATCTGATCAGCTCATTTCCAGACAGGTTTTTATAGAAATGGATCAGGACAAAAAGAGAGAGAATCTTTGTTCCTGAAACTTTCAGAGTCTCTTTACACAGAGGGGACACATGTTGATGTAGAAGAGACAGGAAGAAGAGGGGACACATGTTGATGTAGAAGAGACATGAAGAAGAGGGGACACATGTTGATGTAGAAGAGACATGAAGAAGTGGATTTTACATAATAGGTGACCTTTAAGCACTTGAAACTGTATTTTACACGTGCATGCTGCAACATAAATTATATTTGTAATATATGTACATTTTTAAGAGTTGTTTCCCCCTCTTCCTCCTGTCCTCCAGGCAGAACATCTACAGTAGTGCAATGGCAGGAGGAGTAGCGACCCCCCCCATGCTGATAGTGTTTCACGACAAATACACAACACTGGACCCTCTGTGGCACGTCAGACACCTGGGTGAGATCCTCTGTGCTAATCAGAAGCTAGCTTAGCATCGGAAATGTACAAAACACACTTTTTGAAACAACATTTAAGGTGTTTAGAGATGTGAGAAGTACTCAGATCTTGTACTTTAGTAAAAGTAGAAGTACTCAGATCTTGTACTTGAGTAAAAGTAGAAGTAATCAGATCTTGTACTTGAGTACAAGTAGAAGTACTCAGATCTTGTTCTTGAGTAAAAGTAGAAGTACTCAGATCTTGTACTTGAGTAAAAGTAGAAGTACCAGAGTGTAGGAATACTCTGTTTCAGTAAAAGTCCTGCATTCAAAATGTTCCTCAAGTAAAAGTAGAAAAGTATTCTCATCAAAATATAGTGAAAGTAGCGACAGTAAAAGTATTCATTGTGCAGATTGGTCCATTTCAGAATAATATATATATATGTTTTATAATGATTGATCATTAAAGTGTTCTCAAAGCTGGTAAAGGTGCAGCTAGTTTGAATGACTTTGTATACTGCAGGGTAGCTTGTGGATTTACTCCAGGTTTATATCTTATTTAAAAATAAGATATAAGTGTGAAATGATGCAGCTTTAACTCGTAAATCTGTCCTGTGTGCAGGCTGGAGTCCAGACGCCCGTTATGCAGAGAGTTTCCTGCAGGAGGCGCTCTTGCTGCACTGGAACGGCCCCTTTAAGCCCTGGAGCTACCCTGCTGTGCACCTGGACCTGTGGGAGAAGTGGTTCGTTCCAGACCCCTCCAGAAGGTTCTCCTTGGTACGACCCAAGAGTGAAAGCTAAAGAACATACCGGCCCAGTTCCAACACACACACACACACACACACACACACCACACACACACACACACACACACACACACACACTCACACTCTCTCTCATTCTCTCTCTCACACACACTCTCTCATTCTCTCTCTCACACACACTCACTCTATCTTTCTCTCACAACACACACACACACACACTCTCTCTCTCACACACACACACACATACTCACTCTCACACACACACACACACACGCACTCACTCATTCTCTCACACTCTCACACACACACACACACACACACACACACACACACACACTCTCACACATTCTCTCTCTCACACACACACACACACACACACACACACACACACACAAACACACACACACACACACACACACACACAGCCATTTCTTATTTTTTGGAATCCTGTGCACTGTTTTTAAATGTGATGTTTATGAGCTGCTTGGTCTTGCAACAGTCCCTGTAAATAAACAAAGCTTTCCAATCAAATGTCTTCCACACTTCTACTGTTTTCTGGATTATACACGGGTATATGATCCTTACAATACAATGGAATCTTCTAGTTTCTAACATCTGTATGATAAAACTGTCTTATTTTGGGCAGTTCACTAGTAAAAGTTTGCAGGGAGGATGTAGGGGTCGGTTTAGCAATTGTGTTTTTTTCCTGGCATTTTAAAAATACTATACTAAGACTTTTATGACATACTATTCTCGGGAAACCCCAGTTTAAGGCCCTGTCCACACGGAGACGAAACGGAGACGAATACGTACCGAATTCGATATAAAAAAAGTCTTCCGTCCACACGGAGTCGGCTCAAGAAACGTGTCCGTCCACACGAGACCGCTCGACCCGCTGGAGACGCTGTAGTACATATGCCGGGCCCGTAAGTGGCGCTGTACTACCGCCACAAAATACATCAAAAGCAGCGAATAAGACCGATGACGATTATAATAATTATTATATTATATTACTATTGTTGCTGATGGTTGTGGTAGAGGAGCTGTACATGTTGCACTAAAATCTGTATCATGGTCAGTAGCGTCTGGAGCACGAACGCAACCCTGTGATCCGCCATTGTTGTTGCTGTTGGCGAAACGCATCAGCAATGACGCGGTTAACGCGGGGGTGAGCAGGAGAGGCGGGGCTATGGCGTCATCATTTTTAGGGAATGATCGTATAGGGCGTACACACGGAGCCGCAAGCGTTTCGTCCTCAGACCTACCCACTTTGGGAGCCGTTATCAACGTGTATCGGATTCGGGCTCCGAAGCCGCGTTTCCGTTTCGGCCTCGTGTGGACGAACCGTCTATACCACACGTGTCAAACTCAAGGCCCGGGGGCCAAATCAGGCCCTTGGTGGATTTAATTTCGGCCCGCAGGATCATTTCTAATTACTGTTAGATCTGGCCCGCCGGTATATTGCACGCACACCTTCACTCAATCCTGAGGGTCTCCTCCGCTCAGAGCCTGACCCCAAACATTGATGAACTTGCACCCAAGATGAGATGCCAAGTATCTGCTTGAACTAGCATCACAGAGCAGCACACTGAGTTTCAATGGATGTTTCCTGCTGCACTTTCTTTCTTGAGACAACAGGGCATGTTTGGTTTTTTCTATGAGGGAAATGGTTTTCTTGAAGCTGTTGTTGGCCTGTGAAAAAATGTAATCATAAGAAATGACTCTGGAAAGCTGCAGATAGAGCCGTAAGAAATGAATGCAACTGATTATTTAATGTTTGATGTTGTTTTTATAGGCAATAATTTAAGCTTTGTTAGTTCCAGGTTTAATATGTGCAATAAGTTCATTTCAATAAGTTTTGCAATAAACATTGAACCAGTCCGGCCCTCGACTAGTACCCATTTTTTTATTTTGGCCCACTGTGTATTTGAGTCTGACACCCCTGGTCTATACGATAGAGAACGTTAGCGGATTCAACTGATATCGTCTCCGTGTGGACGGGGCCTAATTTAATCCCTTTTAAATAGTAAATTAAACTTGACTATAAATTGGTATAGGCTCTAACAAGTATGATAATCAACACGCACGCACACACACACGAACATTTAAACCAACAGTTTTTATTTGGATTCTAAAAACTATATTGACATGATTGACCACAAAACCCGGCTCAGAAAGTAATTTCTAATTAAAAAATATAAAAATAAATAAAAAGGATGTTGTTAATGTAGCTGTAGAGAGATGAGTAAAAACTGGAAGCAGACGTCATGTTTCCCCTCAGCCGGGTTCACTTTAATCTCCTTTATCTTAACGTAGCGTCATCGAGATGTATTTAATTAGTCCTCCAGCAAACTGTTTCTAAATGTTTCCAATAAACAACACGGCGGTGATTCAGTCTGTAAACAGCGTAAACACAACAGACTGATAACGCTTTTTAACACACGTGAGAATATGGAAATATCACCAGCTGATAATGTATTTTGAGACATGTTTCAAATCATTATAATGGTTGAATTGTATTTTAAGCAAAACATGTTGGAGTGTCAGCTCATCAAATGTCTTATATCCACGTCATTAAATCAGATGTCTAATGAGTGTCTGGTTAAAGTTGAAACTACGGAAGCCCTGAAGGCCACATTTTCTGCTGATAAACCATTTTCTAAGTCTGATCCAAACTGTTTTTATGAATGGAAAACAGCTCTTAATACGATCATGTTTTTCATCTGTAATCATTTGAATCGTTCCCAAGAAGTGCATCACTACCTCGTCTTGTATACAGCGGTGGAAAGCATTCGTTGCATTTCTCCATGCAGTCTAGGAACATACTGTAGATTGTGAGTTAGCAGGTAATGAAATATTGATGTTAATTAAAACAAATAATTCAAAAAATCAGCTGCTGAAACGTCCCTGTTTGTACAAATGGAAAACCTCAGAGGAGACATTTCTCTTTTTAAATCAGACTTAGAAAGTGGATTACAAGTGTTTTTTTGTATCTCAAATGTAGAGTGGGAGTGGAGAGTGTGTGTGAGTGCAACCTGCACACCATATTCTCCTATTTTTTGTAATTAAAAGCCAGCGAGGTGCAGAACCCGGCAGCGGGAAAATACTTCACGTCTGACATTTATCGACTGCGCGCTACATCCAGAACATTTTAAAAACACCTCCTCTAACACCAGCTTAAGGACAACCGTGTTAACAAAACAAAAAAAAACATCGAGGGGTTTTAATTGTACATTTAGTCACATTAATACAGAATAAACAAATGGCACATTGAATTCCTAATTTTAAAAATAAAGTGGTGCTCGAGGAACTTTCTTACTGAGGAGACGAGTTAAATAAATTACTACCATAAACGTTACATACAAATCTGGAGTAGTATATACAAAGGAGTTATTAGACACAAAAAAAAAATCTACAATTTTTAAGTTTAAAGACAGCAGTAGAACCGTTTTTTTTACATAGCAGGGTGTGTGTTAACAAGTGGTTTCTGAGTGTGTGTGTGTGTGTGTGTGTGAGGGGGCAGTCTGACAAACCATGGATATAAAAAAGTGACGCGTTTAAGTGAGGGAGATTTCTGTATGTGACTTTCTAAATCCCAGCATCCTTTGAGGAGACGTCAGGTATTTTTCACACTGAGTTCATTTCATTAGCCGTTCTGAGTAAAGCTGCGTTCACATCTGACATTTCTATGAGCGACCAATCAGATTACAGATGAATGTAGCGTCCAAAACAACCAGAAACAAAAGAGGAAATGGCGCATCATGTGAAAGCAGCTTCAAATCCTCCGAGATATTACAAGAGAAAGCTGAGAGTGTGTTTGTACGTGTCCACACTCCTTGTTTAACCTACAGTAGATGGCTGTTAAAGGGGCAGCAGCTAAAATAAACAAAATCAGTTTAAGTGTGTGAAATGTAAACTCTTTTAACCGTGTGATAATACAATCTGTGTCAGACGGGAACTGAAGCGGACAATATGACTGATTATCTCAACGATTCAAAGACAGATGAAGCCGCTTCAGTTCCCCCGTTACAAATGTGAAGTGAGTGAGAATTCAAAATCTAGCGTGCAGACCACCATCTACTGTAAGTAATACAAGAAACTCATACAACCGCACACCAAATTAAAAACACTTAAAATGCCACCAAGCAGAACATAAGGTTGTATTTCTAAGCTCTTGAAATGTGGATGTTTTGGAGATTCAAAGATGTATGCTTAAGTTTTCCAGATGTGATTTTACTCATATCAGTTCACTAGCTTTCAGATGAAGAGTAGCTCGTGGATTAGCTTCTAACGGCCAACTAAACAGCTGTTCATGAAGCATAACCAAATACCAACTGAACTGATAGTTTGATAAGATGTTAGTTAATTGAATGTATCACCAAATTAGCATCAGTAGCTAATACAATCTGCTTTACCCTCAGTCTGATTTACAGACGAAGGATTTTTCTCTCAGGTTTCTCTGAAAACTCACTCAGTGGAAAAATACGACTTTCCCGACAGTTCCTGACAATATCCATCTTTTAAAAAAACCATTGTCTCTCCGAAGCATCTCATGATATCTCTCCTCTCAATCTCCCACCTTTTTTAATAAAATAAATCCCCCTTCTTTCCGTCAGCGTCCCTTAAATCTGTCGATAGTGGTTGATCTGAGTAAAAACAGAGCTCAGCGAGGGAGGATTTACGTCTACTTTGTAAACACTTTTAGTGAAAGTTCACACTCAATACCTGACAGTAACTCCCCCCCCCCCCCCAAATCACTTTGATTTCTGCGACTCATTCATGGCCTTCACAGTATCTTCATCGCGCACACACTGCATCTTTCTGGGTATTATTTTTGAAATATGACAAAAAGAAAAAGGGAAATCCTTCATGAACCGTCGTTGAAAAGCTCCTCCTCCGTCATTTCCTCCATCGGGCAGTGAGAGGCAACGAGAGGAACGACGAGTGTTTGCTTTCAGAAGTGTGTGTTCCTCATCGTCTGTTCGCCAGCTCATAGAGTCCTGTTGTGAACACGGAAATGTTGAGTACCCCAAAGTACGGGTCTCCAGCACATAGAAACGGCCGGATGCTAACTTAGGGCAATTTGCACTAATAGCATTCGTGCGTTAATTAGCAAATGGAGACAATAGTTTGGTCAGTTTTGGAGGTTATTGAGGATGTTGAATCAAAATTGGCCATATATTTACTCCCTGTGGGCAGGTTTTGATACATTTTGGATCGATTTTGAAGTCTTAGGGGACTCTGGGTCATTTGAAGTGAGCGTAATAATTGTCATCTTGTCCTCCCTATATCCAATGGTCACAAAAGTAGTCAAATCAGCCCACCAGGAGTACAAATATGAACACTTTGTTTTTTTATCGTAAAAATGTCAGAAACATCCTCAATAACCTCCAAAATTGTCTCAAACTATTGTCTGCATATGCTAATTAATGCTAACTGCCCAACATATGCAAGTTAGCATCCAGGAGTTTCTATATGCTGGGGACTCGTACTGTACATTTTGGGGTTTCAACATCTCCGCGGTCACACAGCTGGCAGGTCGACTACAGGTTTTGGTCCATTTTTTAGATCGTTTTTAGGCTCCTCCAGAAAGGCTTCAATTCATCTTCGTGCATACTTCGTGGTCCGGCTGTCGGGGGGGGGTGAGAGGCTGCGTCTCCGTGGTGACACGACAGCGAGTGGTTCATCAGGGACTTTGTTTTTTTTCCTTGTTTTTCTCCTTTTTTTATAACAAAAACACTGAAACGTTGTGACGCAAAGTTATTAGTTCAACACTAGCGAACGGAGCAGAGCTTAAAGTGGTGAAAGGGACTGTTTCTTTCTCTGCCACGCTGTGATTGGCCCGCAGATGTCCGTCAGGTGCCCACAGCACTGCTCATTGGTTCATTAAAGAGTCCCGCCTCCTCTCTAGGCGTCTGACAGGCAGCTCTGCACACTGTCCATCCACAGCTGAGCGTTCAGGCTGTCCTGCGCGCAGAAGTTGTAAACTCGCTTGGTCGTCTTGAGCTGAAAGAAGCAGGCAATAACATTAACATTAACACACACACACACACCCACACGTAAATTATATACATATGCATTTGTTACTCACATCAAAGAAGGCTTTCTCGTCAATGTTTTTCGGCGCTCCCATGGCCGACGTTCCCGGATAAACAGACTCTACGTCGCCGAGTTCGATCACGCCTTTACACTCTTTATCCTGCCGAGACTCGTAGTATCTCAGCTGATAAGATAAGACAGGACTTTATTTATCCCAGAAATACAATATACACGGCAGCATAACAATAATAATAAAACTGTACACTAACAGTGCAGAAAAAAGAGCCATTAGATATCTACAGGAAACATAGACGGTCACATAATTAATGTGAATATTAACAGTATTTAGTAGTGCAAAAAACGTAGTGGCAGATACGTAATTGCACAGTATTATAGAACATTATAGAGACACACATGCTGCTCTAACAGGGGGATTCTTTTTAGATTTCCATCATTAAAGATCCCCTATTATCCTGTGTCAGATATATACAGAACCTGTCTCTGATTGGCTGAAACACCAACAGATCATTGCAGCATCCCATAATCCCCTCTGTTTCAGCCCTGTTTCCAAAGTGCTGATTCTCTGTCTGTTACTTTAGATGAAAATAAGGAGCCCCTCCCCACGCCCCTCTGAGAGAGATTTGGTTAAAAAGAACTCAATGGTGCTCTAGGAGGAGATTCAGGTGATAAGGTGGGGGGGGGGGTTACCTTGGTTGCTGATTGGCTAATGGTTACACAAGCCAAAAAATCGTTATGACATCATAAAGTGGCCAAAATCTGATCAGCTCATTTTCAGACAGGTTTTGATAGAAATGGATCAGGACAAAAAGAGAGAGAATCTTTGTTCCTGAAACTTTCAGAGTCTCTTTACACAGAGGGGACACATGTTGATGTAGAAGAGACATGAAGAAGAGGGGACACATGTTGATGTAGAAGAGACATGAAGAAGAGGGGACACATGTTGATGTAGAAGAGACATGAAGAAGAGGGGACACATGTTGATGTAGAAGAGACATGAAGAAGAGGGGACACATGTTGATGTAGAAGAGACATGAAGAAGAGGGGACACATGTTGATGTAGAAAGACATGAAGAAGAGGGGACACATGTTGATGTAGAAGAGACATGGAGAAGAGGGGACACATGTTGATGTAGAAGAGACATGAAGAAGAGGGGACACATGTTGATGTAGAAGAGACGTGGAGAAGAGGGGACACATGTTGATGTAGAAGAGACATGAAAAGAGGGACACATGTTGATGTAGAAGAGACATGAAGAAGAGGGGACACATGTTGATGTAGAAGAGACATGAAGAAGAGGGGACACATGTTGATGTAGAAGAGACATGAAGAAGAGGGGACACATGTTGATGTAGAAGAGACATGAAGAAGAGGGGACACATGTTGATGTAGAAGAGACGTGGAGAAGAGGGGACACATGTTGATGTAGAAGAGACATGAAGAAGAGGATTTTGCATAATAGGTGACCTTTAAATCAAATTAAAGTCCCCCCCTTTCTTACCTGATGTTTGGTTTTGTCCAGAACGAACCACCGAGGTTTCCATGGCTTCAACAACGCGCCTCTCTTATAAAGAATGCCTTCAAAACTCCTGATGGGAGAAGAGGGAACGTTTGAGATGTTAGGGATTCATCTGGCAGCTGAGCAGAGGGAGGATTTCTAACAGGGACAACTAGTTTGATCTGATTTATTTTGATCGTGTAAAACAATAATACAAAAAGAAATAATAATAATAATGAAATGAAACAAGAGAATTATGATACTGTCCAAACTTAAGCAGTATCAAATTGATAAACACAAATATGATTGACTATAATCAAATGATCTACCTAATTACACATCCGAAAAGGGGTGGGAAGAAGTTTACACTTATTTAATCCCACCCCTTCTCCCAAAAATCTACATATGTTGGGAACATACTGAATGTCCTCTTCCAGTATCAGAGCACACATGATAACAAAGGTATCCCAACTGTAGCTGAGTACATGACAGGATGTATGATTACCTAGAAGAGCATCAGGACTGTTTTAGGCATATGATAGCTATGTGATTAACATGATTCAGCCTCTATGGAGATAGACATTTGACAAGCATGATCATTTCTGACGTGGAGCTAATCTGAACTAAACATTGAATACTGCTTTCTATTCCTCCATCTTGTGACTGGGTAACTCCCTCTCTTGTATATCAGCATGTGAAGGACACTGTTCAGGAACTAGTTGATGCTCTGTATGTGATGACTACTTCCATTCTTGAGAGGATCAGAAATACATGGATCCTGAGATTGAAGCTCAAGCCGGTTACGAGTGATATTTTTCTAACAACATACAATACGCATGTCCCTTGTATATGTTATCCTCTCTAAACTCCTCTGGGTGCCCACCTGTTCTCGCTCTCGGTGCTCTGGAACTGGCTGTACAGCGTGCTGGTGCTCGGCCTCCCAGGCACCGGGGTGGAGGTGGCGCTCGCCTCGCAGTCCAGAGCCAGGTTGATGGAGGAGCCCACGCCGCTCTCCTGCAGGTAAACACCCTGAGAGCGCCGCTGGTGGCTCAGGTTGGACGACATCAGGAGGGAGCTGGAGAACGACGGCTGTGGGAGGAAGAGAGGAGAGTCAGGTTTGAGAGTTTGAATCTATGGGAATGTGGGAATGTTGTCAACAACAAAGGAGGGAGGTATAGCGTAGGCAAGATCTCAATGTGATATACTACTTGTATCATGAAGGCTTCTGCAGTTTGCCTAACATCCCACACTGACAACAAACCATAGCTTGCTGGTAAGTCAACTTTAGTATACTTTAAAAACGGTCTGTGGTGCTGAAAATGGATCTAAAACATGCGCCTTTTTCTTAACGCCAGCATCTTTACATTTTTGACCATGTCTTTCAGGCGGAAGCTATCATAATAAAGACAGAAAAGACCATTTGTTTGAGCGGATCAGGCGGGCGTAAAATGGAAGTTGCTGCCAGTGAGTGTTTTACTTTTATCTCTGTATGTGGACACAAGGCCTAAATCCCTAACTGCATCCTGCTTTTTCACCACAAGATGTCAGTGTCCCCATTATCTGTGTCTTTAAATCCTCCATTCAGTCAGTGTTTAGTAACCAATAAAGACATGTTTTCCTTCACCTTGCTCTCCAGTTTGGTCTCTGTTCTCTGCGTGCTCTTGATTTTGTCCCAGGTGTCCTTCCACTTGTCGGCCGTCTGCCCCAGCTCCGCCTCCAGGCTCTGGAGGTCCTGCAGCAGTTTGGTGATGGCGTCGGGCACCACTTTGCTCAGGGAGTCGTAGCACGGCCACACGATGCGGCGCTGAGATTTGGGCCCGGCGCTGTCGGGTTTCTCCGGCGTCTCCTCGGCGACTCGCTCCTGCCGGCCCCTCAGCTCCCAGTCGTACGACGGGCCCTCCGACAGAGTCTCCTCCATGTAGAAGTCCCACACCTTCATGTTGGAGTTGAAGGTGTACGGTCGCAGCACCTGGAACAAAACATGACTCTTTAACACTCTAGTGGTGTCTTTCTAGTAACTGTGAAACCTTTGTCCTACGCACAACGATTTCCTTCGGGATAAAGAAAGTCCTATCTCTCTCTCTCTCTCTTTATCTCTCTCTTATATATATGTATATCTCTCTCGCTTTATCTCTCTTATATCTCTCTCTCATATATCTCTCTCTCTCTCATATCTCTCTCTCTCTTATATATATATATATCTCTCTCATATCTCTCTCTCTCTCTCATATCTCTCTCTCTCTTATCTCTCTCTCATATCTCTCTTTTATCTCTCTCTCTCTTATCTCTCTTTATCTCTCTCTCTCTTTATCTCTCATATATATCTCTCTCTTTATCTCTCATATATATCTCTTTATCTCTCTCTCTCATATCTCTCTCTCTCTCCCTCTCTCGCTCTCTTAAAGTAAGTAAGTATACAGTGTAAATAATCACCCAAATCTGTGTTTCTCATTTTAAGCAAACCATAATCTGACTTATTACGAGTTTTACTCTAAACGTATGGTTAATAAACCTCATTTACACAACATAAGACATCATTTCTGAATTAAAAAAGGCTCAAATATTCAGTGATTTTACAACTTGACCCCAGAAACCTGCACATTTGAATCCTTTTCCTGGTTTTAAGCATGAATTGTTCATAAAATGTGATCTGATCTTCATCTAAGTCAAGTACCGACAAACACAATGTGCCAAAGCTAAAAACACACATACATTTTTTATCGGTCATGTCTTTAAGAACGCTTGTAGAAAAAGTGAACCCTTGGATTTAATAACTAGTAAAATCTCTTTCTGCAGCAATAACCTCAAACAAGCTCGTCCGTAGCTCCAGATCAAACCTAAATAATGTTTTAAGTGTCCTTTGCATTGATGCTTCTATAATGTTTGTTAAAATATGAAGGTCTGTGTGTCTCACCTCGTCGTCTTCAGGAGAGAACATGTAGTTGTAGAAGACGGGTGTTTTCTTGTTGAGTCTGTCGATATAATCCCACACAGACTTACACACCTGAGGGCTTTTCCTCTCGCCCTTCTCCTCGTATAGCACTCCTACACACACACACACACACACACACACACACACACACACACACACACACACACACACACACACACACACACACACACACACACACCACACACACACACACACACACACACACACACACACACACACACACACACACACACACACACACACACACACACACACACACACACACACACACACACACACACACACACACACACACACACACACACACACAGGGCTTGTCAGAATCACACACACTGTATATATCATTCATAATAAGCTACAGCTCTCAGAGGAGTGTGTTACCCAGCTCGATGCGCTCGTAGTCCGAGTCGAGCAGGAAGGTGCGGAAGCGGTTGGAGACGTAGTGATAGGCCAAGAACTTCAGGTAGTACTGACTGAACTCAAACTCCATGGGAAACTGGAGGTGGATCTAAAGAGAGAGGGGGGGGGAGGAGGAAGTTACAGTTTAATGAGTTAGATAAAGTCCAGTGTTTTAATTAATCTGCCATTTAGTTTCTCAAAGTCTTGGTTTTAGTCAGCTGCATCCTTAAAGAGTTTCACTTTAAAGGGGCCCTATAATGTTCAATGAACAACAGATTTTGTTTTGGTTTTTTATACATGTTTTCTTAGTTGTATAATGTAGATGTTAAGAGCAACTTGCAGGTTAGAGACCCCAGTGAATAAATGTGTAGGAAAATGATGTATACACTAGATTTTCAAAAAAATATACATAAATATACACTACAGTGACATCTGGCGTCGTTTTTGTAAGACATTTTTATTTCCGCTTAAAAAAAGACCACCCGCGTGTGACGTCACATGGGGGAGAGCGGCCGGTCTAACGTATGAATAAACATGGATCACAATGCTAGTTTTGACACGGAAGAGGTTGAAAATGTATATTCGTATGCATATGACGGACCACAACCTTATAATTATGAGCCTGCTAGGCTTACAAGAGACCAGGAGCAGCCAAGGATTAGAAGAAATAACGGCCATCGGAGAGAAATGGAGCTGTGGTGGGAGGAGAACCAGTGGAGAACAGGGCAGCTGTCTTGGTGAGTGACCGGCGTTAGCTACAGTTAATGTTAGCTAACGTCGGTCACATCACAATATTGTAAAGTTAGCTATCATATATCAGGCTATAACTACAGTAGTATTGATAATATAGTAACGTTACTGGCAGAGCTGTTGATACTGATCCATAACAGAAACTAATGCGCAAGTTACCTAATGCAACTCCACACTACGTCTTACGGTGCTGTGTACCGGAGGGGAGAGAGAGAGGAGCGAAGGGGGAGAGAGAGAGGAACGAAGGGGGGGAGAGAGAAGTAATACGGTTTCCTGATGAACGTTTTGTTGATAGGCCTCAGCTGTGCAGAGTATGTGCTGCAGGGAGGTGGATGCACCTCGCACAACGCACCCAGGAACGAAAGCTAGCTCCGGTCCTTTTCCTGTTAGGGAAACTGTGTCCTGACACGCTGGAGTTTGTGCAACCTGCTCAAACTCAAGCTCACCATGATTCAAAATGGTGAAATGCAATGTAAAATTACCGAAAAAATACCAGCTCACTAAATCACAACCGCTCAAACCAACTACAAACTACTACCGCGGATTGGGCAGAGAAGGAGTCCGAGAAAGTTGCTCCCCCATGTGACGTAATAGGACGCGTTTGACGTTAAAAAAAAAGCAGTTTTTAGTAGCAGAGCTCAAAACGGCTCCTTCCCCCTCTGAATTCCTGCCCTCATGTCTCGTAAAACATATCAAATCCTGCATTAACTTATTTAGTTGTAATTTTCAGGCAAGGTTAAGCACAAATCTAGTAAAAAAAACAACCTGCAAGTTGCTCTTTAAGTCGACTAATTGGAGCAGCCCTAATTTAAATATATATATATATATATCACACCGTTACCATTACTCTAACTCTGCAATGAAAGCCCTACAGATGCTGTCTTTCTGCACACTAACGGCAGGAAGTCGACATTCCGCAGACTGACCTGATGCACGCAGTCGAGGAACTGCAGGAAGACGGGGGTGAAGCCGCTGCTCTGGCTGCCGAGCGTCTGAGCTCCTCTGTGGCTGAACCTGTGTCCGAACGACAGCCACTCCTTCTCCACCAGCAGCCGGAAGCCATCGAACGTCCGGTAGTACGGATCAGAGAGCAGCTGCACCAGAGACACCACCTGAAGACACAACACAAGAACGCCTTCAGACAACTTTTGGAGATGGATTTCTATAGCTTTTTAGTGAAATGTTTAAAACGTGTGTGGAGCCAGAGCTAGTTTAAAGCCAAACCTGTGCATCCCTACCAAACAGCAGCATGTGGTTAAAGCCTTTTCTACGCTCTTTGAGACTTTTAAAATGGAGGCAACATCCTCCGTCCTTTTCTCAGTGGGTCAAAGATGTCATGTACTTCTTACAGTTAGAGAAACAATGTGGTTCATACTCAAAGGCTCCTCTTAAACCTTAATTAGAACATGGAAACTCTTTCTGGATATACAGGACTCCTTACAGGACCAACTTGATAAAGAATGAGATGGGTGTGATATTACAGCAAACAACACTATCATATTATGCCCCCTTTTAACTCTATGGGTTAATGGGTGGGATGGAAATGGAGATTTTAAATACTGTGTGAATTTGAACTGAAAGTACATGCTTTGTGTCACTTGCTTTTGTGGAAAAAACTGAGCACTCAAAGCAGATATTTAGAAAAAGGACTCTCATCAGGAGTAAAGTTAGTGTCTGTAATTCAAACCTGTGTGCTGACGTCCCAGCCGTCCTCCAGGCTGACCATGACGGATGAGCCGGAGTCCAGAAGCTCCACCACCAACACGGACACCTGCAGCACCCTGTGGAGCTGCTCACACACACACACACACACACACACACACACACACACACACACACACACACACACACACACACACACACACACACACACACACACACACACACACACACACACACACACACACACACACACACACACAGTCAGAATAACCTCTGAAGGTGATCAAAATTCAAGGCTTTTATTGTTATTTGTACGTACAGTGTAGATATGTCAATGAAAATCTTAGGTCACAGGCTCCTCCAACAGTGCAACACACACACACGCACGCACACAGACAGACGCGCGCACACACACACACACACACACACACACACAAAACACACACGCTGATTATGATTAAACTCACCAGAGCCATCCACTCGGACTCCTCCAGGCAGCGCAGGAAGCTCATGTTGGGGTCGGAGGTGGAGGTGCTCGGCACGCAGGCCTTCATCAGCTTCTTAAAGCTGTTCTTCACCTGCCGCACGTCACACACCTCGATGGGAACCACCTCCCACTGCTGGAACGAGTCCTGCTTTCCTCCCTGAACACAACAACAACAACAACAACGTAAACAAGTTAACAAACCAACAAGTACAGCGTCATTTTAAAGCACCCCTAAATGTCTTTTTCTGCCACTAGAGGGCCTTATATTAAACCAGTAAGAAACGACGGAGTTTGGAGAGGTCATAAAGCAGCGTGGGATCACCGGGTTTCATATTGTTCAGGTCTACTATTCTCCAAAACAAATAGACCCGATGAATTAAACATTAAAAACACTGAAAACTGTTCAAAATCTGAGTTTACGCTGTTTGGCTGCTGCTAGTATTTGCTCAGATTGTTTCTCTGATAACTTAAAATCCAGACACCCCATGAATAAAATCCTACATCCGGTTAATATATATTTTAAAATGATGGGTGGGATAAAAGTCAAATGATGGCAAACAACATTGATGCACCTCTAAAGGCAACACGACTTACCAGAAGCAAAGTACTGTTACATAAAACGTACAGACATCTTTTGCAAATAGTCCGAAACATTTGTAAATACACACCTGGACAAACTACATAACACAGGTCCAGCTATGATTAGAATTAGACTCTTGGCAACCCTTCTTAACCTTCCATTAGACTCTTTCGAGGTGGAAATGTGACATAATCTACATATGAGCACCTTGAGCTGGGCCTTGTCTCCGATGATGTAGAGGTAAGCCTTCTGCTGGCGGAGGAACAGCGCCTCGCTCGGCCCTCCGTTGGACTGCGCGGACTCTTTACTCGCCAGGCGGTTCCCAACGTCCGGGTTGTAGGCGCTGAGACGCCCGCTGCCCCGAATACTGCCCCATTTACCTGCCAGACACACACAGATAGAGCAGAGTCTTTAAAGGGATCACGACGTTAAAACAGAATCATCAAAACTCAGGAGGAAGTCTTTTTCTTAGCCGTGTTGTATGAGGTGCTTATCCATAGTCAGTGTGTTTCCTACAGTAAATTGTAGTTCGGAAACCCAGCGGGAAGCAAAACAATGTGCTGTTGCTGATGGGTTTTGGACAACTAAAACATGTGTAATGTTTATACCGGAAAATACTGTCTCAAAGCCAGGTGAACTGGTGAAAACATTCAGCTAAAAATGACTTAAAAGTTAAACATATATTTGTTTTAGGTGTCTCAAATACGTCCACAGCACTACATTTCACATCTTCCTGATAGTTTGATTCTCCAGCTGCATGTAAAGTAGGCAATACACTGATTATTGAGTAAATCATACAAACAAACTACTAAACATCCGTGTTATCATTTTAAGCAGCCGTTAAGTGTACAGACATTCTGTAAACACACTGATATCTAAACATGTCATGCTGCTCAACAAGGCAGAAACGACCCAGCTCAGTCTGAAGCGTCGAGCTCGGTGATTGACAGCTACATTATGACGACACACAGCTGACATCTGATTGCTGCTGACATTCAACAGAGAGAAGAATCGAGAACAGAAAGGACACACAGGACGTCAGACAGCATGCGCAGCAGCTCTCTGATGGAAACACGACAGACCGTTAGTCTGCAGAGGAAGCACGCTCTCCACAGCAAACACACACTGACTGTTAAAGAGATCTGATTGGTTAGAAAGGAGGGCAGGGGGCGGGGCCTACTGTACCTCTAGGAGGGTTCCTGGCCTTGCTAGAACCTTTGGCCTGAGAGAGGGAGATGACTTTCGCCCTTTGACCCAGAGCTGAGGTCAAACGACAGAGACGCCAGTTAACCAACAGTACCACACAATGGAGGATGTTCTCACACACACACACGTAATGTGCAATACTAACATGTGCAATTACATATCTGCCACACACACACACACACACACACACACACACACACACACACACACACACACACACACACACACACACACACACACACACACACACACACACACACACACACCACACACACACACACACACACACACACACACACACACACACACACACACACACACACACACACACACACACACACACACTTGTCCATCGTTGTTTCTTGTAGTTTGTCGTTTCATTTGCTCTTTTATTTACAGAATTGTGAGTGTACAGCTTTGAAATGATTGTTGTTACTATTACTACTACCATTATATACTTTTGTAACTCTGGCAATTTCCTTCAGGATAAATATAGTCTTATCTTATCTATACCTGCATTCACATCCCAGTCTGGTCGATTCTGGTTGATTTAGCAGCACGTATGACTTGCTTAGAGTGAATATATCTGCACTTTCTTGTTTGAATGGTTATGTTTTCTTGCACTAATTGTAAGTCGCTTTGGACAAATGTATGTCACAGTTTCAGGAACACATTTAAACCACGACACAGAATGTTCACATGATGTTCTGAAAGCAGGAGAGGAAGTGAAGCTATCAGAGGAACCGCATGAGTCTCACCTCCTCGGCTGAACGTCCCGGGAACATCCTCCTTGGTCCCCATCACCTGCTTCATCAGAGCGCCGATCTTAGGCTGCCTCAGCTTATCCGAGGAGTCTGTGGACGAAACAAAACACGCCATGAACCCACAGTCCGTGTGACAGAAACTTGATGACTCGGCATACCATAATAACCTCGTGAGGCTGTCCAACAACATCATCTGGGACCCAAAGCATGTTCTGAACAGAGAATATGAACTGCTACCATCTAATGGAAGATTCAATAAAGTCAGCCTGAAGCATCCTTTGTGCTCCGGTCCATCCTCTCAGTGAACACAGAGCTGAATCCAGATCAAATGCACGCTGAAGGCTCTTTGAGCAGGTTTCCTCTCACTGATCCTGCTGTTATGGTAAATGTTTGTTTTTCATGTAGTGTGTCTTGATATCGAGCATCAGCAACTCCTACGTCACTAACAGGCACCAACAGCTGGCATAATGATGTTAATTATGTGTTGTGTTATGTTACATTTTTGCTGTTTGTTTTAATTGTTTTCATGTACTGTGTGTTGATATTTGTCTGTTGATGTTACACATGGAGCTGCTGTGATGCAAGTCACATTTCAGACTTGATCTGACCGTTAAAGTATTATCGTATCGTAAACGTAACGTGAGCATGCGTCAGCCCAACTTACCTGAAGTGCTCATGTGTGTAGATGTGAATCCGCTGAGTGTGTTCCTGCCGCTGCTCTCGTTGTATGAAGGCATGGAGCTGATGATGGCCTGCAGGTATTTCTCCTGCTCCAGACTGGTGGAGTCGGCCTGGGACGGCCCTGCAGGAGAAAACACCAACAAAACGTTATTATTCAGGGAAATAATGTACATAGTGATTCTGATATTTCCCAGTTCAAGGACATGGATTTAAAAGTGCTGGAAATAGATTCTACCTGAAGCGGGGGTGTTGGGGGACTTGAAGAAGCCCACCACCCCCTTGGCGTGGAGCCCTGCAGAGCGCAGAAGCACCGCCTTGGTTCTCGAGTTCCTCCAGCAGACCACGGGGAAACGGTTCTGTCTGTAGCAGCGGGAGATCCTCTGGATGGTCGTGTCGGGGATACTCTGAGGAACGATCAGCAGCCCGGGGTAGCTGCGAAACACACACACACACACACAACACACACACACACACACACACACACACACACACACACACACACACACACACACACACACACACACACACACACCACACACACACACACACACACACACACACACACACACACACACACACACACACACACACACACACACACACATGTTAAGTGGGGATGTCGCTGATAAAACTATAAAATAAATAAAAACCTATAAATAAATCGAAATACATTATAAAGATGAAAGATCTAAACAAATGTGTCTTCAGCTGTCGTTTCAAAATATCCACTTTAAATATATACCTGCTTAGATTTAGATTTTCCTGTTGTGATTTGCTTATACTGTATGTAAGACCATGAGTGTATATTCTGAACAAAGTGCGTCTAAACTGAGTTGTTCTCCGTTCCCTCTCACCTCCTGCAGACCGTGTACATGCGGTTGACGGTTGAGATCCTGAACGGCTCGTTCTTGGATCTCGTCAGGCTGTTACTGAGCGTGCCCAGACCCAGGCGCTGGTAGTCACGGCAACAGGCACGCTCCACGACGTTGCTCATGGTCTGTCGGTCGGACGAGCGCATGGTGGAGGAGAGGGTGAGCGAACTCTGGTCCACTTCCTCCGAGACTGTGGAGGAAAACGGGACGACTTTAAAAACATCTCCTCTACTCAAATGTAGGTTTTTTTTCAGGTTTCACGGGGAAAAAGACACAGACAGTGGGTGTTTCTCAATGTCGAGGACGCTTCCTTGGTAGGACATGTATTCCGAGTCACTTCCTTCAGAAGCTAGGCAAGAATCCTTCCTGGCATTCGGAAAACGAAGAGTGGAACAGGCGAGCAAGTGTGCAGGTGTGCGTCATATGAGAGGCCCCGCCTTACATTTTCCGCCTCGAAATTTCTCGCTACGAAGGACGCCGGGCTCGGTAGAATTCCAATTCCTTCGGCGAGACTCGATGACGTAGCATCCTTGAAATAGTGGCTCTGGAGCATCCTTCCTTGACATTGAGAAACACCCAGTATTGCAGCAAGTACATCAGATAGAAGTATACTTCGGGGCAATGGTGGATTTTGCATACAAAACTCCTTCATGAAATTTAATGTGTGCGTAAAATAGAAAAAGGCAAAGAAAATCAAGCAACTTCTTGTGTTTGATGTAGACTTTCTGTAAAAAAAAAGGTTCATGTCGCTCTTGGAAATCTTATATTAAAATTGCTTAAAGTTAAGTTAAAATCTATTCTGCAGTTGAATTACATTTATTGGAAGAAATTGATACGGCAGTACTAATGGAAACATGTTATATACAAGCATTAGTGATGGGAATTATGGCTCTTTGAAGGGAGCCGGATCTTATGGCTCCGTTCCTTTCAAAGAGCCGTTCAAAAGAGCCGTTTTTTTAGAGGGGGCGGGGTTACTAGGTTTATCTGCGAAATAATCACCAGGATAATGATTGACTGTATTGCCAGACCTAATGTCAATAATCTGCATTGTAAACATGACACAAGGTGGCGCCATATCCATGTCATTCATGTCAGTGAATGTACTACTTTGAATTAAAAGTAAATAAAGTTGCCTTGCCTTGAATGAAATTCACGCAACTCTTAATATTAGATACTGTGTTTTTAAGTGGCGATGGAGATTATTTGTTGACCCTGCTTTAAAGGATATTTTGCCTTTACAAATGGTGCGCTTTATCACTGCCTGGGTTTTGGTTGAAGTGCATCCAAATGCTGCTGCGTTTTCGCGTTTGGCTCATTTTCCATCCGAAAAACACGTCGTCTACCTGTCCTGTACCACTTGTTATGACTTCTCTCTCTCGCGTATTCCGTTAAGACCCACCCCATCTCACTCCTCGTGCTGAAACCTACCAATCAGAGTAGGGGCGGGTCTTCACAGAATACGTTTGGGGAACAAAATCAAGCTTTTTAAAAGGCGAGTGGATTTTGGCAGGCAGTGAGTGCGGACCAACGATTGAACGATAAAAAGAACGGCTGTCACCAAGTACGACTCGGTTCCCCTCGTTCGTACCAAAGAGCCGTTCAAAGGAATCTGCTCGTTCGCGACCGACACATCACTAACAAGCATTGAAGGAGTGTAAGCAATACAAAAGGTTGAGAAGTTAATTTAGTGGGATAATATGGTTATTGAATTGCTCTTTTTAGTTTTATTATTATCCAATCCAACTTTATTTATATAGCACTTTAAAACCTCCAGAGCAAAGTGCTGTACAGAGAGATACATAACATATAAAATCACACAGCTCAGCTCACAAAACATCAAATAAGTATAAAATCACATAAAAGATACGAACACAAAACAAACCAGAATAAACGTAACAATTACAAAATAAAAAAAAGCGTATGTGTAATGGTATCTTTGTAACTCTGGCACAACAATTTCCTTCGGGATAAATAAAGTCCTATCTTATCTTATAGGCTTGTGAACTCTTGAGTTTAAAAAGTGTAAGTGTAAGCACCGAGGAGAAATTTAAGTTTACATTTAATTGGTAGCAGTTGAAATGTTATTAAGTGTGTCACACTGACATATAACAGGTAAAAGCAAGTGTAATAGAAGCACTCGACATGTCCTTTAAAAGAAAATAAAGTGAATGAGACGCTTGAATGCCTTTTTGAACATGCCACATGCTGAATAAAAACACTACCTGAGATCTCGTCCTCGTCGAGCTCCGATTGGAAGCTGCCCCTGTTCTCCCAGGTGGGGGGGGAATACTTCTTCCTGGTCACATACTGCCGGCCCATCGTCCTCTTGGCGCTCTTCACAAGGTTTTTGGAGAGTGTCCTGACAAACGAGAGGAAAAAGAGAAAGGAGAACGTTTGTGTTTAAAGGTCACCTATTATGCAAGATCCCCTTCTTCACGTCTCTTCAACATCAACATGTGTCCCCTCTTCTTCATGTCTCTTCTACATCAACATGTGTCCCCTCTTCTTCATGTCTCTTCTACATCAACATGTGTCCCCTCTTCTTCATGTCTCTTCTACATCAACATGTGTCCCCTCTGTGTAAAGAGACTCTGAAAGTTTCAGGAACAAAGATTCTCTCTCTTTTTCTCCTGATCCATTTATATAAAAACCTGTCTGAAAATGAGCTGATCAGATTTTGGCCACTTTATGATGTCATAACGATGTTTTGGCTTGTGTACCCATTAGCCAATCACCAACCAAGGTAACCCCCCCCCCACCTTATCACCTGAATCTCCTCCTAGAGCACCATTGTGTTCTTTCTAACCAAATCTCTCTCAGAGGGGCGTGGGGAGGGGCTCCTTATTTTCATCTAAAGTAACAGACAGAGAATCAGCACTTTGGAAACAGGGCTGAAACAGAGGGGATTATGGGATGCTGCAATGATCTGTTTGGTGTTTCAGCCAATCAGAGACAGGTTCTGTATATATCTGAGACCTATAATATATTGATGAAAAACAGTATAATAGGGGACCTTTTAATACATGTGCTGATTCGACAGTATTTCAGCAGTTCATCCACTTCCTGTTGTGTCTTCAAGCTCACAAAGTTGCATCTGAATTTTAAACACCTAGCTGACAATGAGCTTCTTATAATCAACAGTCATTAATTCACTGTTCACTGGTGTGTCGCTGCATAGCATGCCCCGCTACCACAATATGAATGAATGTGTCTGACTGGAGATTTGTACTTGAGATGGTGTAATAGATTTTCCACTGATGAATTATTCAACTTCTCTCATGATGCTTGTGACTGTGTGTGTGTGTGTGTGTGTGTGTGTGTGTGTGTGTGTGTGTGTGTGTGTGTGTGTGTGTGTGTGTGTGTGTGTCACATTGTGGCTAGACCATCCAGGAATACATTCATCGGAGTAGCTCCCACTTTTGGCTTCCTTACCTCACGATGAGATTACGCCTAAGGTCACTTTGACTCAAATTATTACAGCAATCTTTTGTGAATCATATTCTTTGATGTTGTGCTCTGAGATCTCACACATCGTCCTGCAGCAGATAAAGCAGAGTGGCACGAGAGCTGGTGATGCATCATGTGGACGATAAAGCTCAGAGAGAAATGGACTAGATGCTAAAAGCTTCTTGTGTTCACACTCAAGCTCAATGTTTCGGAATAATCCTGTTTCTTCAGCTGCAGGAAAACCTCTCTTTTTGTGCGCACATTATTTAGGTTCATGCGGCCAAATCAAACTTTTGTTTACAAGCTGGCATGTACTTATGTGGCTTTTGGTTTTTGCAGTTTTGTGACATAAGCTAAGAATAGTTGGAAAAACTTTCAAATATTTAAAAGGGCAAAATAAATCCCCCAAAAGACTATAAACAGTCTCATTGTTGTGTAATTTGTGAACAATGCAAGTTCAGCTTTGGCCAAATTGCATGTCAATGTGATCCATCAACAGGGGGGGGGGTGAAAACATTTCATTTTTAGCAGAGGCTTGGCGCTGGACATTTAACAGAAAGCTAGCAATCACAGGGCTACCCATGGGAAGAAATGTGAACAATTGTGATTATAACTCCAACTCTGCAACAATTTCATAACCCTGACTACAGTGAACATTGCATTATGAGCCGTTACAACCTTGTTAAGTGCATGTTGTGTTGGTCAAACAAAGCACATTAGCTAAAAGGCTAGTAGATGGCAATAAGCTAAGTAGAAAATAACCCTCACTGTCTTGTCTTTTGATCTGTGTTGTGGCTACAGATGTCAGTTTTTGAGCCACAATCATATTAGCGATATCATTTGATTCTGTCACATCCCATATCTAATTTGGACCAATGACTAAACCCCGCCATAACAATGTGAACACTTTCAGAAAGCCATCTTGATCTGCAAGACCCGTCTAAATGTTTTAATACTTGATCAACTGTGGGCTTTTAATTGATGCTGAAATGAATTGGTTGTACAATATAGTTGTTCTATATACGAGAAGTTTGGACCACTTGTTCCTGTCTATATGCACCTTGAATGTGGCGGATGTCAAACATTTTCACCTCCCTAAACACATGACAGTATGTGTATTTTAATTATGTTATGATATGTTAAGAATGGTACCGTGGTTAACTTCAGTGTGCCTAAGATTTCAACACGGCACTGATCAAATCTGGTAGCATCAGGGTTTGAAACATACTCGCTTAAACAAGCCTTTGGATTCACAACAAGGTTATAAAATGACCTGTAGACCTGTGAAATATGGGGGGGATATTCTTGAGCTTGAGGTGTAAATGAACAGCTTGGTAAATCTAAAAGCTGTGGCAGTAGTAAATGCATCTGATGCTGCTGAGATGAGTTATGTCATGGATTCTCTGTGTGTGGCCTACAGGATGTTCTGAGTGATTTAACAGCCTGTCAGTTCTTTCAAAGACATAATGCTGAGCTGCTGGTGTTTTGGTTTCTCTGGTTCCTTACTTGAGCGACTGGTTCTTGTCCTTGGTCTTGTGCTCCACCACCAGCTTGCTGCTCTGCCCCACAGTGAAGGCGAAGGTGCCCTGGACGTGCTGAGGGTAGCGGAGCTTGTGCATGTGTTTCCTGAAAACCTCCGCCAGGTCTGAAGCCACCTCCTCGTCGAACGCGATCTTCATCAGCTGCACACAGACAGGGAAACGGGGACATCAGGGAATCAGAGACAGGTTTATTACCAGGTAGGTTGACACGTACGAGGAATTTGACTTGGTGTCGTGGTGCATACATCAAAGTAAAACAACAATTAAAAACACAGATAGAGAACTATTTTAAGAAGGGGTCAATAAGGAACAAAAAAAAGGGCAAGTAAGATGCTTGAGTATGTGAAAGTACCTGGAAGGTGCAGGAGCGCAGCTGGAGCCCCTCCTGGACAAACTGGTCCATGGGTAACGTGACGGAGATCCTCTTCTCCTTCGCCAGAGAGGCGATGGGGAAGGAGCGAGTCACCACCTGCTCCCCCACTGCAGGAAGAACAGAGCGGGTTAGAAGACTGAACTGACAGGGAAGAGCGTTAGTGTTGTTATTATGTCTTTATCGAACAAGGACGATGCATAAAAATACACTCAAAAGGAGAAAAGATAATCTATGCCATTTCCATCTGCAGTCCCAAGGCAGGTACATATATAAGAATAATCAAAAACAAGTCTCTATCACACAACAATTATAAAACGGATCAAAGAACAGTTCTATAATATACAGTACAGGTCAAATATAATATTACAACTAGTTGCTCAATATCCAGGAGAAAGAGTGGAAGTCTTTGCATGTTTTAAGCTCAGCTGGAAGCATAACCCAAGTATATTTTGTGTACGTGTGTGTGTGTGTGTGTGTGTTTGTGGGAGCTCTGCTGCCTTCATGCTGTTGTATGATTGGTGTTAGCGTCCACAGCACCTTCGCTTTTAGGGTTGACGTAGACCCAAACGTCGCCCGGAGGTCCCCCGATGTTGTTGCGGGAGCTAACGCTACATTAGCAAAACAAACGCTAATTTCTTTTGCAAAAGGTGCAGCGGGCTTCAAACACGTTCCCCTCCACTGGTTTCAATCAAGCACTAAATTCGATGTTTTCCAACCAAATACGGTTGAACTTAAACTTCCCCATATTTATTTGTAAGTAGATTCGAAGATACCCGAGTTTCTGACTGCCGCTAGCTGATGCCTGGTTGCTAGGTTACTAGCTGGGTGTTCTCCGATAAGGGGCCGGGGGAAACAAAGTTAGTGATTACTGGTTCCATGTTGATTTATTTCAATACAAATTGTTTGGGGGAACTGAAAGGCTCTTACCGTCCTGGTTACTTTGCAGCCCGGACATTTCCCCCAAAACACATTTAGACGTGATCGCAACACAGAAGTACCTTTCAAATCCCATCATTTTTAAGACCTTCTAAATCATATTTAAGACCTTTCTTATTTTGTTGATCATATTTAAGGCCTTAAATTCTGATTATCAAATGTAAGTCTTTTTAAGACCCCGCGGGAACCCTGTGTTTGGCTGTGTCATTCTGTCTCTGTGTGTGTGTGTGTGTGTGTGTGTGTACACGTGTGTGTACTTGTGTGTGTGTGTCACGTGTGTGTACTTGTGTGCGTGGTCTCTCACCCAGAGGGTCGTTGGGCGTCCCCTTGAAGATGAGGCGGTACGTGGTGAGGAAGATGGCGCCCTCAGCAGGCAGCAGCGGCGGTCCTCCCATCAGCCCCGTAGACTCCTCCCGGCCGTCGGGGATCAGATGGACCCGCATGCCGTCCATCATCAGCTCCTCTCCGGGGAGGAGGGTGGGCCTCAGGAGCTTGGGCTGCACACACAGAGACAAGAGAGGAAGGGAGGGGGATTAATGATCAAAATTAAGCCAAAAAAACACCTAAAGAAAATGTGTTATTTGATCTGTATTCCATGTAAATCTTTCTCAGTATTTTAACGTTATAGACTTTTTTTAACCATTTTTTTATAGTTGTTTTTATTTCTTGCTTGTTTTTCTTACAATTTATCTTGTAGTTTTATTCCATATTTATTCCATGTAAATAATTATCAGTATTTTAATGTTAAAATAGACTTTTTTAAATAGTTTTTTCTTACAATTGATCTTGTGTGTATGTATGCACCATATACACCAAAGCAAATTACTCGTATGTGTAAACCTACTTGGTAAGAATCTGATTCTGAAATACTTCCTTACTAATCGTCTAACATCCCAATGAATATTGCAATGAATGGAAAATAGATGATTCTTCAGTATCTGATATGTCTCTGGGATTCCTGTTTAGATATTTACTAGCTGTAAACTGCATGCTGTTTGTGGGAGAACTCAAAAGTACTACAATACTACTTCAGTTTACATATTTCACACAACCACTGCACTCCTCATGCGTTCACAACCATGCTGCAGTTATTAGCTGGATGATAACCGGCACGGTTCAGGACGTTAAGAACCAGGAAATGATGAAATTAGATGTTGAAGTGATTCGGTAAATAGCACACAACATGATTGTTAAGATCTTGCCAGAGAGGATGAGATAAATACACAGAAAGTAATGTTTTATTATAATTCTTTGGATGTGTTTTTGATGCTTCATTTGGTCATTCTTGGCATATAAAGACTGTTGTGGTGTGAACAGTCCCTGAGGATTCCTTAAAGGGCTTTTTATTTTAGTCCAAAAGGCGTGTGTGTGTGAAGTAGGCTTTGTCCTTCGGCCCATTATGTCACTTCCGGTCAGCCAGTGAGGCCTTCCTAAGGAATTTCACCTCTGATAGGAAAGGAGTTACATGTTGGAGGCATGTTTGCTAATCTGTTACACAACATCTAATGCCACACATGTACGACTCTAGCTCTAACATGCTATAAAACAGAGAGAAGCAGACCATCTCTATATTTGAGAGCAGCATTTTCTGCTTGCATTTTTAAAGATAACCCAATTATCATAATGGTTGGAAACTATTTTGCCTGTCAATTGATTTGTTGTGGCTCTAAATCACGCAGCAAAACAAGGCCTATTTTTCCTCTGTAGGAATTTAACTGCCGAGTCTTAAAATTACACACAAATGTCTTTCGAATTTTGCTTCAGATTACAATCTCATATCGAAAGTTCTAAACTGATACGGCCGCCTCATGACTTGAACGCTACAAAACAAAAAGCAAAATAGGTTCGAGATGGGACATTTTCGGGGGATGTTCCCTCGCTATTTCTTAATTTAAATGACAAAACACGTCACATTAAGCCCAGAGTAGCCTCTCTGCAGGCAGGACTGACAGCACCCTTCAGACTGAAGGCACTGCAGCTCTTCAGACAGCAAACCACACGGGAGAGAGCAAATCACCCAGCATGCACTACTCCGGGGTGCTGTGAGTCACACGCTTCTGTCTCTGGCGGACAGACGTACCTGCCGTGACACTGTGAGCTGCAGGGATTGGTGGAGAGGGGAGTGGGCGGGGCTTCTGCATGGCCTTTGTCCAGTGGAACGTAAAAATAGGAATTGGTTACCTTTTGGATCGGGGGGAGTCTCTTACTCTCCCTGTGGACTGCGTCTAACGTCTCGATGTGCATCTGAACGATATCTGCAAAGAGGGTAAAGACGGTGGACAGAAAGACTTTTTAAAAATACATTTTGAGCTACAGCGCAGGAAAAGAAGGGATGTTCTAATGTTTAAATATCCGAATTACAAGGATGTATTTACGTCTAAATTGAATCTGTGGTGTAGATTTTAAGATGTGATGATGATTTAAGAAGATATGTGTGTTTTTTAGCAGCGAGTGAGCTCTCACCTGGGATCATGGTGTGCAGAGCCTTCAGGTGCTCGTTGGTCACGCCGCTCTCGTTGCACACTTTGTCCACGAAGCGGTTGATGAAGCGAACCACGGAGTTGGCCACGTCGGAGCTCTCTGCGTCCTCGAAGCCGCTCTCTGTGTCGTAGCTCTCCGCCATGCTGCCTGCAATACTGAACACAGGAAACACCTCTCTGATCATCTCCGTCTCTAGTTAAAGAACTGCTATTCACACTACAGAAACTCCAAATCTTGCCAAGTGTATTAGTCTAATTTCTAGTCGGAATATGTCTTTACACTTGATGTAAGACAAAATCTGATCAGCTCATTTCATTTTTATATAAATGGATCAGGACAAAAAGAGAGAATCTTTTTTCCAGAAACGTTCAGAATCTCTTTACACAGAGGGAACACATGTTGATGTAGAAGAGACTATAAACAATTGTGCAACAGTAGCTTGTGAGGTAGTGTAATAATAACAATATGTAAGTAAAGTATGTGCAAGGTGTTCTTGATTATACGCTGTGTCAGCTGATTTCCGAACTATAGGATGATTTCAATAGAAGTTATAGTGCTATTAGCAAAGAAGGGGCCAACCTTTTCCAAAGAAGTACCATGCTATATACTGGATTTTGCATAATAGGTGACCTTTAACATAATCATGCCAGCTGTTGGTACCTGTTAGTGACGTAGGAGTTAGTGACGTACCTGTTGGTGACGTAGGAGTTGCTGACGCTCTCCACGTCTCCCAGGCCGGTGCTCCTCAGCAGCCGGTTCTTGCTGGTGTCGAGCGGCAGCAGCAGGTAGCTCATCCTGTTGGCGTAGTGGATGGCCTGGCTGAACACCGTGCTCTCCTCCTTCTGCACGCGCTCCGTCTGCATCTCCTTCCCGAGCGTCGGCCACAGCCGGCTCTGCTCTGACGCCAGCTCCAGAGCGCTGATCTCCTGCTGCTCCTGGGACAAATAGGAAGGTTGATGATTAATCAGTTCAAGATGATTGGACACTCGTATCAGCAGGAGGAGACACTGACTTATTAGTGGTGGTCCCCAAAGGTTTTACTATCATTCATCTTCCTCCAGTAGCATATTGAGTGTAAGGTAAGGCAAGGCAAGGCAAGTTTATTCATATAGCACTTTTCAACCCAAGGCAATTCAAAGTGCTTTACAAAAATGAAAGACATTAAGAAAATGGCATTTCAAAACAACATTAAAAAGCAAAGATAATAAAATAAACATTAAAGTAGCTCACCGAGTTGTTCTGCTGCTCTCCCTCCTCCCCCTCCAGGTACAGAGCTCTGATGTGGTTCTGGACGTCGCTGTAGAACATGGCCTCCCAGAACTGCATCGTGGCCCAGACCATGTGCTCCTGTACGCAGCTGTAGGCAAACTGAGTGATGCCCGCACCCATTTTCTGTCGTACAAACAAAAGAGGAGACTTTTAGAAGGGAGAAAATCCACTCTAGACGTCTTAAATTGGACAGAGACTTATTCAGTTGTGATTCGGTAATGAACTCACCCTGCAGAAGGCTGTGACCAGAGGAAGGAGCGCCGCTGCAATACCGTGTTCATCTATATGTGAGCAGTCCTGAAAACAGAAGAGCAACGAATGATGACAACACCACAAAACACAACTTTATTTAAAACGTTTACTTGTTATTGAGTCTGCTTTCAAGAAGGTCTTCCTTATACTGTACTTCTTTAAACACTACATATGTGTTAATCTGTAACACAGCTAGATTCTGACGCTGGATCTTCTTAATGTGCATGAGTAAAGACTAACTGTAATGATTTGCAGTTAAGTCAAAGTGTTTTATTGGTTAAGGCATGACATAATGATTAGTACCGTCTCAGTTGATCCTCTAGCGCCACCATCACTTCAAAACTGCTATTTGTCTAATACTTGTCAACATGTCGATGTATCCTTGGGCAAGATACTTAACCCTGAGTTGCTCCCGATGGCCAACGGTGTGTGAATGTGTGTCAATGTTAGTTCCTAGAGCAAGGTACACTGCTCTGTATGAACGGGTGAATGACTCGTAGTATTTAAAGCGCTTTGAGGGGTCGTAAAGACTGGATAAAGCGCTATATAAGTACAGTCCATATACAGTACCTTAAGTATCCCGTTTTATTATACCCTTCATTCTAGTGATATTAGGCGCTTTCACACCGGAGTACTTTTCCCCATACTTTTCCCGTTTAGAGCCGATAGTTCCTGGGATTTTGCGTTCACACCAAAAAGAGAACTTAGTTCATGAGAACTTTTACCCCCTTTTTAGTCCCTGCTAGAGAGGTGGTACTTTCCTGGGGAGAAAAAAGTTCCAATTTCTGATTGGCTGGGCGGATTGCAAAACACTCCCTGTAAAACTCAGAAAAGTTTTGTGAAGCCGCCATTGTATTTGCTGGCATTAGCATTATTAGCATTAGCATTAGCCCCGCGCACCAACGGAGAGAGACTAACTTATGGCAACACAAAAAAAAACATGGGAGCGGTGGAGATGAGGAGGTGTCGGCGTTCTGGCGATTTACTCGGAAGGCTTCAGTAGAAGCTGCTGGGAGTCCCAGCAGCTTCTACTGAAGCAAGTCCCCAACTCCGGGGACTTCCGGCCGGGGACTTCGGGGGGCAGTATACGCCGTGAAGTTGTTTGCGGCCTGCCAGTAAACCCAAAGCAGAAGAAGAAGAAGTGACGTCAGCAGCTTCATTTGCGTAATCTTCCCTCAGGGACTTATTCCGGTGTGAAACGCGATCTGCTCTTTAGTTCTATGGGGGTACTAAGTGCTGGGAACTAAGTGCTGGGAACTAAGTACGGCAAAGTACTTGGTGTGAAAGCAGCTATTGAAGTATTTGCAGTCTTACCTGTAAGGTGCAGTTCATCATGCGGACGATGTAGTCGAACTGCTGGTCGTCCAGCACGGCTCGGTTCTGCAGGACGTGCTGGTTCAGCTCCTGAGTCAAACAGACCCGCGCCGCCCGACCCTTCAGCGCCCGCAGCACGGCCGGCATCAACTGGACCGAGGAGAGAGAGACAGAAACATCTTTAAAACTAAAGTTCCTCTCCGCTGTCACGAGGACCGATACAGGAAAACATTCAATCAATGCAATAACGTGTATAACAAATCTCCTCTGACCGGAAGAGATCTCTCTGCTCCACAGCTTCTCTTGGATAACTTAAACTCCCACTGTACATTTTACATTTATATTCAATCAAATATTTAATAATCCATTCCTTGCACAATTAATGTATATATAATATCCTGCTTTATATTTTGTTACTGTAAATGTGTATTTCAACATGTATATTTTCTACTTTTTTAATGCTATTTTATTTCTATTTGAGATGTTTACATTTTGGATAGTTTATTTCTAGTCTTTTAATTCCTCTAATCTCTAGTGCCTTGTCTTTTTATGCTGCTGCAACACAAATGTCCCAAATTGGTTATCAATAAAGTACTTCTTATCTTATCTGGAGGGATAAGACACTAACCCTAGGGCCATTTCGTTCAGTTCTTTGGGATAAGTTCATCGGTGTGATTATACGTCACTCTCACCTTCTTGGCCTCCAGCATTTTGTTCTCAAAGATGTATGTGATGCAGTTCCTGACGACCTCCAGCCGGCGGGCGCTGTTCGCCATCACGATGCCGTTCCTGTCCACTGTGTCTCCTGAAGAGAGACAGGTGATCAGACGCTGATAAATCACCTCATTAAACACACACTGAGAGGACATTCAAGGTTCAAGTTTCAAGGCTTTTATTGTCATTTGTACATCGCTACAGTGTAGATAAGTCAATGAAAATCTTAGGTCACAGGCTCCTCCAACCGTGCAACACAATAAAACTAGTGCAAGTAAAAAATAGAATAGAATAGAAGTAGTGCAAGGAGAGTCTATATTAAAGGGATAAATCATTTGTAAGTTGCAAACAGATGAATGTTTTGGATGTTCTTAGTTCAGGTGTTTAAATGTCTTATGGCCTGTGGGGTGAAACTGTTCACACAGGAAGTTGAAGACAAAGGTGCGGATATTAAAATAAGCGTTACATTTTTTGCAAATATTTGGACCACTGTATGAAGCCTGGTTTTCATATTAACATCAGTGCCGTTTTATTCCAATTTCAAGCATGTTGAAGTTTGCTATTTTTATAAAAACATAAAACATGATTTACGTACAGGTCAATAAAATAATACATAGTAGCATGGGCGTAGTTTCCACTGGGGACAGGGAGGACATGTCCCCCCCTCTTTTCAAAATCCCGTTTGTGTCCCCCCCACTTTTCAAATGTGTTTATTATTATTTTTTTACGCAAGCGGTCATCGTCACGGAGTAGCGTCTGTGTGTGTTTGGCACGAGCGCATTTTGAGAGAGAGAGAGAGAGAAAGACAGAGAGAGAGAGAGAGAGCGAGAAGAGAGAGAAAGAGAGAGAGCGAGGAGAGAGAGAGAGAAGAGAAAGAGAGAGAGGGGGAGAGAGAGAGAGGGGGAGAGAGAGGGAGGGAGAGAGAGAGAGAGAGAAGAGAGAGAAAGAGAGAGAGCGAGGAAGAGAGAGAAGAGAGAGAGAGAGAGAGAGGGGGGGGAGAGAGAGAGAGGGGAGAGAGAGAGAGAAGAGAGAGAGAGAGAGAGAGAGAGAGAGAGAGAGAGAGAGAGAGTTACGGGGTTGTTGTTAGCATCTGGTGCTAGCTCGGAGCTAACGGAGATTAGAAGCTGTTTCCACAATAAGGAGAGGGAGAGTCCTCTCCTGTCGGACTGAGAGGCTGAGATAACGTCAGTTTAGGTGAGGTAAAGGACCCCCCCACTTCTCAAACCAAAGTTACACCCTTGCATAGTACAGTTCAAATATAATACTACAATGCAGTTACAATTACAGTTTAATTAATGTTGGCATGACTGGTTGCTTAATATTTTGCACCATATGAGAAGAAGCTAATGTGCAAATGACAATAAAGCCTTGAAAGTTGAAAAATCAACAGTTTAACCACCTTTCTTTCCCAACATAATAGATACACACGTACGTTATGAACGCACGTGTCTTTCACCTCACCATTTCAACACATCCAAACATTTCAACAAGTCCTAAAATTAACCGTATGATTAATTATCTCATCACTCACCCAGTGGGGGTCCGGACGGCACCATGGCCTTGACCTCAGCTTTGACCACAGGGGGAGCGCTCTTCAGTTTGGAGGCGGCGTGGTCGATGAAGAGCTGCACGGTCACATCGTCCAGCGAAGGAACGGAGTTTGACTCAGAGAGCTGCTCTGGCTGCTCTCTGACGGACGCTGGATTTTGTGCATCGCTACAGCGGGGTAAGGATTCTCCTGGATAGAGAGAGGGAGGGAGAAGGAGTAAATAAGGGGAGGAAGGGGAGAAGTGGTGAGTGTCAGGAAAGACAAAGCAGCTACTAAAATAAAGAAATCTGAGCTAAATGAGACAAGAAGTTGTCCAGGGTTCCAGCAGGTTTCACCGACTCAAATGTAACCCTCCTATTGTCTTCGTTTCCCCCCCTTACTTTGGTGTTCATGGTCAAATTTGACCGGTCCTGTTTTAACTGCTATTACATTAACACAAAAACCATTAATCATCACCACATTTCATTTAACACCCTTTCAAACTGTACATATTGTATCAGACTACTGGTATACATGAAAAACTGCAGTAAATATACAAAGAATAGACACTGAACATGTATTGCGTGTGCCAGGTGTGATCCATGTGGGGGGATGGGCACATAAGAGCGGGAAATGTGTCAAATTGTTCTGTGTGTGTTTGTGAGTGTGTGTGTGTGTGTGTGTGTGTGTGTTTGTGTGTGCCAGGTGTGTTTCACATGGGGGGATTGGGCACATAAGGGGGGGGACACATCTAGAGTATATGTGTGTGTGGGTGTGTGTGTGTGTGTGTGTGTGTGTGGTGTGTGTGTGTGTGTGTGTGTGTGTGTGGTGTGTTTTGTGTGTGTCAGGTGTGATTCACATGGGGGGATTGGGCACATAAGGGGGGGGACACATCTAGAGTATATGTGTGTGTGGGTGTGTGTGTGTTTGTGTGTGTCAGGTGTGATTCACATGGGGGGATTGGGCACATAAAGGGGGAACACATCTAGAGTATGTGTGTGTATATGTGTGTGTGTGTGTGTGTGTGTGTGTGTGTGTGTGTGTGTGTGTGTGTGGTTGTGTGTATGTGTGTGTCTTATCTGATCCAGATGGTTACTATTTCCTTTTCTTCATGGCGGTCATGTTTGACCGGGAACACCATGGGTGTTACAAAGTTGACTAAATCATCCAAAATTCAATGGAAGTGGTGATCAGCCATTTTATATGTTCAAATGTCTACTGTGAAGGATATCATCAAGCCTTAATGCAATCGAATGTAAAACAAAAAAGTTATGATTGATGAAAGTAGTAAATCGGTCAGATTTGACCCGAAGACAACAGGAGGGTTAAGACTTTTTAAGACCTTTTTAAGACCACTTTGAATAGAATTTAAGACCTATTTCACGGCACGAAAGTATGAAGGAAACTTCTATGAAAGAAGAAATATGTCCCATAATTACTTACAAAGTAAATGTATTCACGTTCAACATAAGAACGATGACTTAACATAACAGTAAACAGAACTGTGTTAGCGTGTTAGACAAAAACCATGTTATTACTTATGAGAGATGAGGGGGGAAAATCAGGCTGGTGGAGTCAGGCATCTCATTTTAGGGATTTTCCATTTGTACCTTTTTGTATACATGATACATGTTTTTTATATAGCAAATATCTGTTATTCTTTATAAAAACCTCAGAATTTATATATATAACTTTGTATCTCAGCTCTTTGTAGTGTGGATTTAGCTTTCTCAATAAAAAGTATCGTTATTATTAAAGGATAAATGGCGAAAAACAAAAGTCTCACAGCAGGATATATATTCCTTGAGAAATGCTTGCTTTGTTTTGTGTTTTTTTATCATACATTTTTGAAGAGCAGCTCGGCCAGCTCCCTGACGTGGTTCAGGACTTTCTGTGGACACGTCTCCTCCTGTCGTATCCGCTCAACATGATTGGCTACCAGCTGTGGAAACAAGACCAAAAAAAGCAACATTTCAATCTTTTAATATCCGACCCACGTGTGTTTAATTAAAAAGCTCCAGCTGAGCCCAGTGTGCGGACAGACTCACGTCGTCGAACAGGTCCGTGGCTCGGTAAGGAGGACCTCTCTCCGACACGAAGCCGGCGAACGCCATGCCGTCCAACACCTTCATCAGGAAGTCGTCCTCCGTCAGCGACCTCTGACCCAGGAAGGCAGCCTGAGGAAACAGTTACACTGATGTGATGGAGCTTCTTTCAGGAAGCCGTCTCTGAACCCCTTTAAGGCCCTTTTATGCTCCAAATATCTGGAGCAAACTCCCAGAAACCTGCAGGTCCGATGTGACTCTGACTACTTTTAAATCCAGGCTGAAGACTTTTCTTTTTGCCGCTGCTTTTAATTGATATATTCACATCTTACACTGAAATGTAACTTTTATCCATGTATGTTTTTTAATGTCTATTTTATTATCTTTGCTGTTTAATGACTGATTTTTGAAATGCCATTTTCTTAATGTCTTTCATTTTTGTAAAGCACTTTGAATTGCCATGTGTTGAAAGGTGCTATATAAATAAACTTGCCTTGCCTTTCACACACGCTTAATTTATTGACATTACTCGGAGGATACCTCAGAACGCAAAGTCCAAATTAGATGAATCGGGTCCAAATATTGTCTCATGTCCTTCCCTATGCATGAAAAGAGCCCCTTATTGTCAAGCAAAGGAGCGCATTGGTGATGTTTTTTATCGTGGCTGACATGAAATATAAAGAAAACGGACATCTGAAGGTGAAGTTAAGAAAATGTACATCTAAAAAAACAACAAAAAGAGAGACTGGAACTTGTTTTGGTAAAGATGACAGCGAAATCCTTAGAGAAATAATCAATAAAGGGCCGTAGACTAAGTTTTGTTCGGACCAAGACATAATTCTCCAGACTTTGTTTGGATAAAAAACGTCTCCACAGTGTCTTTTGAAGAAGACACAGATTATTATCGGGAGTTGTTACAACACGCAGTTTCTTTACGGACCTTATGGAAGCGGATCACGGGCTCTGGGTGGATGCGGATGATGTGTAAACACCAGCGGTAGCCCTGGAAGAGCCGAGCGAACAGCCACAGGAAAACCCCTCGAATCTCCTTATCCTGAAACACACAGTCAAATTAGGACCAGCAAACACGCACGCACGCACGCACGCACGCACGCACGCACGCACGCACGCACGCACGCACGCACGCACGAGACTTTAACATGGTTAGAAATGCAATAACACCTGACAAAGCTGGTTAAGTAGATGTCAGGTTAACAGCAGAGGGGTTTTCTTACCTGGATCTTGAGGGCGGAGGGATGCGTGGAGAGGGGGGGAAAGGCCTGATCAGCGATTTCCAGCTCTGGATCCAAAACCTACAATAAAAAAAACAAAAAGCCTCAATCAATAACCATCTCACTGCCTCTTACAGACATTCTGCTGAAGCTTGATCCTGCTGGATTGTGGATAAATGAGAGAAATTTATTTGCCACGTTTTTGGAGCAAGCATCACAACTATCGCTTTTTAACTTCTCCATACATGTACTTAAAGAAAACCCTTTCTATACCAACCAATAAACTTCATTTCCAGACACTAATGAACACAAACATGTACCCAAATATGACAATCATAAAGTAATGATCTTCGATTATTCAATGTAGTTTATCTGTGCCTTCTGAGGCCTTTTTCGTTGCACAATAACATGATGAAATGTGTATTTTTAATAAACTGAAATAGTTGTTCTTATTGACAGATTGGGGTTCGTTTATTGTCTTCTTAAAAAGGCACAGTCCAGACTGACCCACTGTGGATATATCCAGAACACCATCACGTAATAATACCTTGGAAACAGCATACAAATTAATTCACTTAAAGTGTAAGGAGGCGCAGAGGCTAAGCCCTGACTCTCGGTTGCTGCCCGACAATCTGCAACATCATCGATCAAACTACCTTCCCCCCAAACCAGACCTCAATGTTTCAGGTAATTAAATTAAAGACTGGCTGCTCCACAAAACCCCCTGATCAGTTTTACAGTTATCTCTCAGTATCCATCCATCCATCCATCCATCTTCTCCCGCTTATCCGTGGTCGGGTCGCGGGGGTAGCAGTTTCAGCAGAGAGCCCCAAACTTTCCTTTCCCTGGCCACATCAACTCTCTCAGTATCGGTTCAGTAAAGAGAGATCAGTCTGACAGATGTGAGGCTATTACCAGGGATATTTTGGGGTTGGTTTGGTCCTCAAACAGGTAGAAAACTACTAAATTAGGGCTTACATTTTCCAGTTTACAAATCTGTGAAATCACCAGTGAACCTTTCTTTTTGTCACGTAACTACAAAACAACAGTGTCCAGGTTATAAGTGGTAAAGCATAATGAGCAACCAGTGATAGAAGAAGTCTATAACACAAAAGAAATGTGGAATGATTACAATTAAATCATTTGAATAAGCTCAGTATTGACTTTTTAGGCGTTCAGCAGAAGCCCCAGTTACTATGTTAAGGATACACACATTAAAAGCATGCTGTTGGGATTGTAACCACATCTCGTTTTAATGCGACAGTACGTCTTAAACTGGGCTTAGAGATCCCTTTGGATACTCTTTAAGGTTTAATGACAACCTGGACCAAAAGAAAGGCACCTTCACACACTTTTAATTGGCTTTTTCCCCCACAAGAAACAAATCACACCATCACAATGTTGGGTCGTACGTTTCTGAAGCTAGATCTTAAAAAGTGTCTGTGTGTGTGTGTGTGTGTGTGTGTGTGTGTGTGTGTGTGTGTGTGTGTGTGTGTGTCTGTCTGTCTGTCTGTCTGTCTGGCCTAGCATTACTATACTTGTGGGGACCTAAATCTGTTCACAGTCACGTGTGGGGACTCGCCTCCCTTATGGGGACATAATGGAGGTCCCCATGAGGGGAATCATTAATTTGAAGACTTGGTAAGGGTAAGGGTTAGGGTTAGGCATGTGTTGGTTATGGTTAAGGTTAGGATAAGTCTCCAGGAAATGCATGAAAGTCAATGTAATGTCCCCTGAAGTGATGTATACATGGTGTGTGTGTGTGTGTGTGTGTGTGTGTGTGTGTGTGTGTGTGTGTGTGTGTGTGTGTGTGTTGATCCAACAAGGTGAGATGCAGAATGATGCATTATGGGTCATTACATACAAACTCATCAATAATTCCAGGTTCATGTCATGGATTTTTTGTGAAAACGTTATAAATAAATCAATCACTGGATTTGGTTGAGATGTGTAGTGAACATACGTGTAAACCCTTACGATCATTTGCAACATGTATTTATGTAAAAAGAGCCTTTTATGCAACTGTAGATGTTTTTACTTGATGTTTTGAAAGACAGACTGTAATTTCAGCTTTTAGTAAAGTAGTAAAGTAACAAAGAAAAGGACATTGCATTTGTTTTACCACAGATATTTCAAATATGACGATAGTCCGTGGGAAGAGCCCGTCTGATTCCCAACTTCAGGCTCCTCGCAGCATCCAAACACAAACATGGCCGTGATGCCAGCTTCTGCCTCTCCCAAAATAAACACATCCCACCCTCAGTGATGAACTCCAACTTTGAGCAACCAGCAGAGGGAAAACCATCCCTCGCTATGGGCCAACAGCTTATCAGAAACACAGAGGAATCACATAAAAATGAATCATCGTGTTTTAAACGTGACGATCACAACAGGAGCAAACAAAGGCTATCCAGGAAGGAGTGACTCGAACACATGTGAGAAGGATTTTCCCAAAACTGCAATCGAGAAGCAATCCACTGCTGTATGAGATGTTTGTCCTGATGTCATGTTTGTTTAAAAGATTGAGTTTCTGCGTGTATTTTTGTACTCATTTGTGGAGTTTTTTATTATTTCATAGTATTTTTTACCGTGTGTGTCCATCACTTTGTTCCAGAACAACATCAACAACTACTGTCTGTATGTTAGCATGCTATAATGTTAGCATTTCCCTGAAGTACATCCTCCCAAAGCTGCTAGCGTGGCGGGGGACTTTATGTCTGGTTTTCTGGTAATCAGAGCTATAAAATTAAATTCACATCCTCACACATGATCCAATACAGTGACTAAAACACAACAGAGGTTCAGAGGGTGTGAATACTTTTTATAAGCGCTGTATAACTCTATAAACTGACGAGTTATCTTTACTAGTGTGTGCAGCATGTGAGCTGGCAGTGGATGGCGGTGGCGTGTGGCGCAGTGGGTTGTGTTGTTGGTGTTCGGATCAGGGGGTCACAGGTTCAAACCCCACTGCAGTCAGCATGTCGTTGTGTCCCTGGGCAAGACACTTCACCCCAAGTTGCTCCTGCGGGGATTGCCCACAGTATTGAGGATGTAAGTCGCTTTAACCCCTGGGTTAGAGAATAATGAAGTTGTGAAATCCTTTGTTTACATTCTGATAAAAAAGCATTTCTCAGAATGGGCCGGCACTGTGATATGACTGGCATTGTTTGATATGAACACAATGGAGCAATGTAGGAAAAGGACCTGATAGGACAGGTTTACTATAACTGTGTAACAAATCACCTCCGGCTGGCAGAGAAACAGTTCATAGTTAATCTTTTGTTTCCTGTATTTAATTTAATATGCCGTTTCTTGCACACTTAATGTCAATAATACCCTACTTTTATATTTGTTAGCTGTAAATTGGCCCTCCAATAGTGTTTTAAGTGTCAGTTTAATCAACTTGTATATTTTCTACTTTTTAGTTCCGTTTTATTTCTATTTTGAGATGTTTCTATTTGTTTATTTTCGACTCTTTTTAATTTTCTAATGATGTGCAATGCCTTGTTTTTCATGCTGCTGTAACGAAAACATTTCCCCAGTTGGGATAAATAAAGTATATCTTATCTTACTGTGTGTGAGGGAATAGGATTTTAATGACAGCCTCGTGGCTGTCATTAAAATAATGATAAAATAAGAAAAGACTCAACTGAAACTGTCATTATTATATGTGAAGTAAAGTGATTCAACGTGTCGTAAAAACGAGAAACGCTTCCTGATTGCACTTAAACTACGGTGTGATAAGAACAGGAGTAGCTGGTTTGGAGTTCCCAGATGACTCAAGGCTTTAAGTGCTGCCCAATGGACTTCAACATAGCAGTCTGAATACTGTGAATGAGATATTTCACATCGTTTGATTTTTAAGAAAGTTGCAAACATAAGAAGATGTTTTTGACGCTGTCATTATGGGTAATGTAGTTTAGATTGATGAGCAACCTTTGCAATTATGTTTATCCCTCTTGTCCGGCAGTGGCTCAGTCAGTAGGGGCTTGGACTGGGAGCCGTAGGGTCGCCGGTTCAAGTCCCCGAACAGACCTAAAATATGGAGTGTGGACTGCTACTTGGAGAGGTCCCAGTTCACCTCCTGCCCTGCCGTGGTGCCCTTGAGCAAGGCACCGGACACCCCCCTTCCCCCCCACTCCCATTGCTCCCCTGGCACTGTACAATAGCTGCCCACTGCTCCTAGTACTAGACTCCTGGTACTAGGATGGGTTAAAAGCAGAGAACACATTTCACTGTGTGTGCTCTGCATGTGAGACCATTAAAGAGGGGCTCATCCCTCCCATTCTCTTCTCTATACAAATCAATGCACAACACATTTAAAGGCACCCTTATAAGCTTTCTTTCTTGTTCTTATTTCAGGGTATATGCAGGAATCCTGAAGTCAAATTTAATACCTTTTAAGACCTTTTTTAAGACCCTTTCCATACATTTTAAGACCTCATCGCAACTTCGAGTTCTAACCGGTTACATTGGCGACACACTTTACCTCACATTTACTATACAGTATTGATTATAAGATAGCACAACTAAACAGTTTGTGATAACTCCTTATCATAATTCAGATAGAACAAAGCACAAGAGAATGAATTGTGTGACAACCCAATGCAAGGTTTATTAGAAAAAGAAACCATTAGAAAGTAGTATTTGATTTAGGCATTGTTCCCAAGAGATAAAACAGACAGACTACTGAAGCCTCCTCTCCACATGAACTTCAACCTCTCTGTCAAGGTCAGGTTTAATGCAGTATGCTGCTTTTTTGCTTCTGTAGACTAGGGGTTTCACAACTACCTATATTTACTAGTCGACAAGTTTTTCAAAATAGTAGTCGACTAGTCGACTAGTCGTTACGTCATAATAAAGACACACAAAGAGAGGTGTAAAACTGTATTTTGTATTGCAATGCATACAGTTACGTTAAACACTGTAACAAAGCAGCATTTTAATTTGGGTTACATGGCTGATTAAATAAAAAAAAGTGACTGGACTCACCAAATCTACTGCAAAAACTCTGTTAAGAACATAAATGCAACGTAAATCCAGTGCGCATTGCGCAACACTTTACTCGCTGTCACTGTCCTCCTCGATAACGATGTCCACCCTTCCAGGTTTTTTGGTTTGCGTTAAGGAAGACAAAAGCATCAACATGTGAGGGAAGGAGGCTTGACCACTGTCGGGTGACATTGGTGCCTGCCAGGGAAAACATCCGTTCACTTGGGGTGCTGGTGTAGCCAGGTAGCTCCTGGAAAGCTTGGCTAAAAACGGGGGAAGCGGTTTGCGTTTTGTGCCCACCACTTCAGAGGGTTATCCATTGTGGGGATATGGGGTGTCTGCTGGCAGTAATCCCGTAGCTCATCCGCGCCTTCTTGTTGCTCTCGAAATGAGGTCCAAACAGCTGTTCAAAGAGGGGGTGTTAGTGGAGCACGCTCGTGAACTTTTATGCCGGAGCTAAAACTGAAACTGTAGAGTGCATAATTGCGGCGCATTTGCGCATAAGATGAGGACCCCTGAATGTCGGGCGTGTTTTGCTGGAGCATTTTGCAGCACCTCAGCGCCAATGTCGGCATCCTCATCTCCCACGTTTGTCTCCATTTTGTTCACGACTAGTTGACTAGGGCCTACAGCGCCGACTAGTGGTAGAGGTAGTCGACTAGTCGATTAGTTGGTGAAACCCCTACTGTAGACACACTTTGTGCTCTTTCATTCCAGTAAAACTGCTCAGAAACCAGTATTTGACAAAAAAAACAAAACAATTGACAAAACTTTGAACTATGAAATATATTAAACTTTGGTGAGCTTCAGCGGGGTAATGCCATATAGGAGCTCCCTCACAAATACCCAGGGGTTAAATTGGGACAGCCGGGGCTGTCCGGGGCTAAGCCCCGGCACATAGGACGATGGTCTGACGTCATCACCCTCGCACATTTGTCATATGTTTACAAAAAACGATATATATGTTAAGACTTTTCTCGTTCTTAATATAGACTATATTTAGGGTCGACATGTGTTGACTTTACTTTAAAATAGCAGATCTCTGTGACCGGATATAGTTTTTTTTGGCTTAGTGAACGTGTGTCTCTTCCTTGGAGGAGCAGCATCGCCTGGACTCCGCTGCTCCTCCGCGGGCCGCAGCTCCTCCGTGCAGAGTCTGCACTGCAGCGGTGTGTGTCAGCGACGTGCAGTCAGGGGAGGCACGGATTGGCCATCGGGAGTGTCGGGACTTAAACGCCGCGGCTTTCTGGCTATTACTTAGCATGTGGGACCGGACAGCTTTGATCCCCATCGACAGTCTGTGGGGGCCCCTCGAACCAGCTTTCATCACCACTGGATGGCCTACCTGCCTGTCAGCCTTCCATCTCGTGCACAAACTTATCTTGTGCCCTCATTGGTTATGTGCATGTTCGTGTGTGTTGGAGGAGGGGCTCTGTAAGGAAGTCTGAAGGAAGGGGCAGATTTTTTTCTGCTGCGTACTTTCAAATTCTAGCGCACTCGATCTGGTTTCTCCATTCTTACCTACCCCACCTTTAACTTGTGTTTTATGCGTTGAACTTACACATCAGTTAAATCCACTAATGTAAAATTCAGCTACACCAAAAACAGTGGAAAAAAAGGCATGAAAAGAACACAGCACTACTGGGGGAGTTATTGCTGTATTCTAAGCAACCCACTGGATGTCAATGGGACTTCCCAGTAGTCAGTAGCAGTGTGTGTTATGTGTGTGTTATGTGTGATTCATCTCACTGGTATCATTGTCCATGTTTTACTGTATTTTTTCTGTTTTGCTATATCTATTATTATTATTATGTGTGCCTGTTATGTGTGTGTGTTCAGAGCTCTTACCATGGAGAGCACAGTCTGGGTCTGCTGGAGGATGGGCTCCGGCAGCAGCGAGATGTGGACACACTCTGGGATGGTCACCGTGCCGCCATCCAGGTCAGCGATGATCACGTCCAACTGAAAACACACACACACTTTTAATCTCTGCCCAAAGGAAGACCGTTGATATGAGTACAGGACGCTCGCCATGTCACACACACACACACACACACACACACACACACACACACACACACACACACACACACACACACACACACACACACACACACACACACACACACACACACACACAAACACACACACACACACACACACAAACACACACAAACACACACACACACACACACACACACACACAACACACACACACACACACACACTATAACCTCTGACCCCTGACCCATAGAGGACATGTGACGGCTGAATGAAACACAGCGGCTCGTTGTGATGTCGGACAATGGCTCCGTCAGCGCGGCAGAAACAGTCTCCAACAGGAGGGTTCATTACACTTTCATCAAGCTTTAATAAGACAACAGCAGTTAGTGTCTTTGATCATGAGATCCAGAGACAGTGATTTCTGTCATGTACACATAGGTATCGTTTATCTTGGCACGGTCTGTAACAGAGCGTTGTGTCAGAATTGGTAGCAAAAAGGCCAGATGAGCAGTTTATTATAAGACGGATGAAGCGTTGCTTAACGGGTCAGCGAGAGTTTACATGAAACGTTATCTTCATTGTAATTAAAACTCAGATGCATCTGTAGGGTAGATAATCGCGTCCTCTCCGTCTGATATAACAATCTATTCCCTTCCTTTTGTTGGAGGCTAAAATATAAAACTATTCATTCAACTTTTGACACCATGAGTGCTTTATTTAAATCACATGTTATGTGTCGCAGCTGGAAAAGGGCAGACAGTGCCAGCTGTGATGATTAATGACTGAAAATCGATGTAACCCCAATGTAGGAAACGTAGGAATTATGTTCGTTATAACCTTTAACTGGATGTTTTTTATTATAAATTAAATATCCCTAATGTAGGACTTTAAGCTGTGTGACGACTAGGGATGGGTACCATTAAGGTTTTAACGGTACTACTACTTTTATCGATACCGCTTATCGACCCTGTCTTTTAACGGTTCTCTTATCGGTTCTTTTGGAAGAAAAAAACAAGGTTAACTAACTAAACAAATTGTGAACAAAACTAACATTGCTTTTTATTTAAATTAAATACATAATATTTCACATCAAAAGAAACAACAATGTTTTAACCAATCGTATTAAATAATGTGATGACAGAACTGTAAACAGAATAGCTGAAACTTTAACAAAATAAATAACTCAGTTACCTCTAATCATTAACCCATGTTTGTATCATTGAGTTAACTCCGTGTGTTGCTGCTAGCATACATAATACCTGACGTGGAAACGTTACTCGTGGATGGAGCTACAGAGCTCCTAGAAAGACAGTCGAACCCGGTGCATTCCTCCGTCTGAATGTGGTGCACTTTTGCTAAATGTTTCGACAAATTGCTCGTGTTACCGCCCTTACATGCTAAACTCTTATTGCACTTTGGTGACGAGCATTGTCCACATCAGAACGGGTAAGTTTAACCACCACCTTGGAGCGCGTTCTCTCCCATCTCCTCCGTGTGTGTGTGTGTGTGTGTGTGTGTGTGTGTGTGTGTGTGTGTGTGTTGCTGCATGTAGCAGCTGCGTGTGTGTAAGGGAGCTGCCCCGCCCCCTCACACACAGGCAGGGGAGAGAGAGATCTCTCGTCTGGATTGGAAAGATCGAAAATACTAAAAATAATCATAGGCGCATTTTGCAGTCTTTTTGCGTATTAGAAACGGAGTTGGCGACACTAAAACTGCAATATAATGTTTGTGTAGCAATAATACATATGACATATTTTTTACATGTCTCCAGTACCGATAAAAAGACCGATGACGTCGGAGCTTAACGGTACCACGGTCTTTAATAATTCAGCCCCGGGGCCCGTTTAATACCGGGGCTCGGTACCCATCCCTAGTGACGACACTAAACATGTTGATTTTAAAAGGATAAGTGCCCATGAGACGATGAGATAATATAATATAATAATAACCATGTACATTAAGGAGTGAACATGTGGGTGTCTCGGCAGGATGCATTTTCCACAAGAGTTACATTTGTCTTATACACATTCAAAGTATTATTGCATTTGTGTATCACGTCGTAGAGATAGGAACTCACCAGCTCTTGTGTCTCCAAGCGAAAGACGGAGTTGACCCCGATGATGAAGGGGGTCGGGGTGCTCAGGACTTCTAGAAGTTTCCCCGGCAGGATGGGAACGTAGGTGAAGCTGAGAGGGAAGCAAACAGGAAGAGATTCAACACCTGACGCTTGTTACGCTGCTATGGACAGTCTGGCACTGATGTACATTTCCGTTTGATGTGTAGGACTCTCCGTTAGAGTGTAACGTTACACATGTTTTTTTTTTAAATATTAATACATACATTTGATTAATCCATTTGATAATATGTAATCAATTTCGGCACCCCTCCCATAAAAAAGAAAGTTACAATAAAAATATTCATAACTCATATTCAAATACCTGAATCATTTCCAATATTCGATTAATCATTCCCATCCCTAGTATAAATGTGTCTGTTGATTGTGTATATATATATTTATATATATATATATATATATATATATATATTTATTTTTGTATTCGGGATTGTGGGGAACGGTATTTCGATCTCTCCGTCTGTACACACAAACTGAAAGATAGACAATAAAGTCGACTTTGACTCTGCTCTACCACAAAGAGATACAGGTGTCCTGAAATCCAGTTTTGTAATGATCAACTGCACTGATAAATAAATACATGTACAATAACTTACTTATTGACTTGTTTTACTGCCTTGACCGTATTGTTCTTGTATGGTAATGTTTTATAAGCGTACTGTTCAATGTATCATAGGTCCAGTTTATAGTCACTTTCTATATGATATATTAAACGTTTTTAGCCTGTATTGTCAAAATGATACTTATACTGTCTGTTATGCAGTGGCGGACTGGCCATCTGGACGTTAGGGACGGTTCCCGATGGGCCGATACTGAAGTGTGCCGGTCAGATAGCACCCCCCCCCCCAGTTGACAATTTACTAGCGGTACCGAAGTGGGCCGGTCGAGAGTCCCGGGCTGATTGTTAGTCCCAGTCCGCCCCTGCTGTTATGTGTGATTGCACCGTCGGGAATGCTTGGAATTTCGCTGTGACGTGACATTAAAGGAATCTAATCTAATCTGAAGTACCTGTATTTGAGGGGGAACATGATGGCCAGCAGCCCCCTGCAGGCGTCCGTTAGCCTCTGGTAGCTGCTGGACAGAAACAGGATCTTATGCTCCGTCAGCGCGGCGCAGAACAGATACAAAACGTTCACGATGCCTGAAGGGAAGAGAGGGGACAGGAGAGGCGTTACAGGGAGGGAAGGACACAACAAATACATTCACACTGAGCAAAACTCTCCTTCTCAGACTGGCTTTTAATCTGTGACTGATGTCGTGTCCCTGTGCTAAGTGTTGTTTTATTGCTTGATTTTAAATGGACTTATCCTGTTTTTTTACCTCTGTTAAGTGTCTTTGAGCACCTGATGACGCGCTTGATCATTATTATTATCAAATTACTACATTTTCATACGTCAATCATTATTACTGTCCTCAACAAGGCTCGTTGTTTGTTTACATGTGTTTGGTTATAAGAATGTCCCCGACATGATGCCAGTATAAACAATAAAGGGTACCACTTTACAATAAGACTACCTTTATAAAGGATTCATAAAGGATTCATAATTAGGTTGCAAACACTTTATTAATCATTAAGAACAATTTATAAACCAGATCTAACGTACATCAACACAGGCTCATTATTTGGCAAGATGACTAAGCCTTATATTGGCTACCTAGCGAGAATCAACTCAGTGAGCAACAGATACCAAGGATGCTGGCTGATGAAGGAGACGAAGTAAGCTAGGTAGCCAATATAAGGCTTAGCAGTACAGATGAATGTGGGCTCACTATTTGGCAAGCGACCGGTCACCGTTGCCCTGTTTATCTCATGTGTGTTTTTATTTTATTTATGTTTTATTCATCAAGGATATTTCGATGTGTTTTGTTCATTATTATTTTTTTAAGCAAATTGCGCTTTGAAAAGTTTAATTTGCATTATTTTTGTCATATGTATCTTATTATCAGCCGCATAAAATTATCTTTAATTGATAATTTCGCAATGTTTTGTAGGTCAATATGCAGGTAGAACATCACAAGGTTTTGTCGGTGGTTTACTTTTATTTTTTTATTACTAATATGGCAAGCTCTAGAAATCTAATTGGACAATAAAAAATAATAATTTAAAGTTTTTGTTGTGGTTTTTTTAATAGTAAAGGATGGGAAATAATCCAAAAGTCCAGTAAATTAAAATAAAGGAAATATTTTAACAGTTATAGACCCTTCGATCAACACAAAATCTGATAACTTTCAGTGTAGAAACTTCCAGCTATATTACCGCGTTTATCTTAATCAACATTTAGCAAATACATGAGTTTGATTTAACAACTTAATCTGAATAAAACACTATTTGAAAGAGCGGCAGGTGTAGCATTAATTCCTAATTTCTCATAACCATACCGAGCTGTCTGAAGAGCTGCGCCACGGTGCTGCCGCTGACAGGAAGTGCGTCATCGATGGGCGTCTGGATGACTTGCCGGTCGCCAGCACCTAATGTGATCGTTCTCTACGGGTCGAGAGAGAGGGAGAGAAAAGAAGGGTTTAAAAAGGGAGGTGAGAAACCCAGAGAACATCGGGTGCTTCTTCTTCATATTCTTTTTTTAATCAGGGGTTGAGAGTGAGGTGTAATCACAGGTGAGCAGCGTGAGGCAGCCACAGAGTGACGGAGGATCCCAGAAGCTTAGCAGGTACATCACAAATAAAACACACAAGCCATTCCAGCTGATCAACACCACCTGATCCACGAGTCTTCATGCCACACGGCAGGTGTCATGCGCTGGAGATTTTCCACGGCAGTGTAATGTAAGCGCGGGTGGAAAGCATATTGATCAGAGGGAAGCTGTACGGATGATTCATTTCGGGCCGTGAAGCGTGTCCTGGAGGAAAATTAACTTCTAGAAAAGGTTGGAAAGGTCTTTGTGTAAAGCACAGATGCTGCCTATTACATGGATTTAATCCTGGATATCTGGTATCACTACTCTGTGTCTGATAACTACCATTAAGCAAATTGACTTGTCCTTGTGCTCCAGACAAAACCAATCAATATTGACTCGTGTGGTTTGGATTAAAAACCTGAGAGGACTGGTGAATCATTTGAATGTAAATCAATAGAATATGAGCACAATAATACAGCATGGCAGCACGACATGATGCCGTTTCGAAGCACGATCACATGACACCTGGTCACAGTATACCTTGTGCACAGGATTTCTGATAAACATGCTATTTTACCCTAGAATGTGCAAAAGTAGTGGCCAAATAAAATCTGGGTATTAAGATAATGAAATATCCCAGACCTTGACATGAAATGACTTCTCCTGGACTATTTTGAGCAGCAGTAAAAGTCAGAGGTGTATTCTAATCTGTATCTTGCCAGATGCATCACCATTGTTCCCAGTCAGTGTGGCTGTGTGCAGCTGGGAGGTGGAGGACAGTGCAGCTGTATTTCATGCTCTCTACAGCAGAAGCAGCAGAAGCAGCAGAAGCAGCAAACAGAGAGCAACTCAATCATGTGATCCAACATCTGATTATTAGCTGTGTTGTTATTCATCGTTTGGCTTTAATAATAAGTGGGAATGTTAACGCAAATGCTAACAAGAAATGTCTTTATTTCCTATTTACATAGCTGCAAAAGCTTCTATTACATTTGGTCTATTAAAAGCAGCAACTGTCTGTCAAATGAATTCAACAGGAAAAGTCCACTATTTAGATATTCAATTAATTGTTAAGTACTTTTAAATTATTATTTAAAAAATCTGAAATTGCTGTTTTCTGCTTCTCAAATTTGGTGATTTTTATGGATTTATTTTCTCTGTTTTATAGTTTCAAATAAAGTCAATATCTCTAGGTATGGTCCGATAACAAGACTCTTAAAGACCTTGAAACAGGGATGTACGTTTGACACTATTTACTAAAACCATGTATTACTGATAATATATATCTAATGCTAACAAAGGCTAAATGGGAAGGACACAGTTATGAAAAACAACTCCAAGTTGATTGGACACCATTAACTTACACCTTATTTTGATTCAATGGGAGACAGTTGAGATGTTATAGGACCTTAATGATCAGTTGTTGGTCACATATTGAGTTTGCATCAAAGCGTTTTGATTGGTTCTCCTGCAGTGAGGAGGCGTGTGTGGACCGGATGAGGGGGGATGGTGACAGAAAAAAGGAAGCTACGATTGGTAAAAAGAGGAGAATGAAGTCAGGCCGGCGTACCAAACTCTCCTCCGTCTCCTCCTGGCCCGGCTACACACACACACACACACCATCACACACCATCACACACACCCCGCAGGATAAGACACAGGTTAGAAACAACAGGAGGGAGGGCACAGAGAATCCTGGCTGAACAACGATGGGCATAAGGGCAAGGAAGCTGCACAAACATGAACTGCACGATGACGGCTGTGTACAAAAAAAACAGTTACATCGGACACACACACACACATGCAAAACAAAGTGTTGTGTGTATTGGCATTCAGCAGCACAATAACAGCAACAGATGAGTTTCATGACATTCTACTTCTTAATAAACAACAGGAGACATAACGTCAGGCTGATCCATCATATAGTTTGTAGAGGGGGGTATGAAGATTACATGTACTTGACCACACACACACACACACACACACACACACACACACACACACACACACACACACACACACACACACACACACACACACACACACACACACACACACACACACACACACACACACACACACACACACACACACACACACACACACACACACACACACACACACACACACCTCGTTGCACATTATCCCACTTATAACAAGGTTAAATACCAAATACAGTGCCAGCTTGACTCACAATATTTAAATGCTCTTCATTTTCTTCTGCTAAGAAGAAATCAATTTGAAGAATTTCAGTCCAGCCCATATATATATATATATATATATATATATATATATATTAAACACAGCTTACGAATACTCGATTCTGATTGGTCAATTTGGACATTCCAGAGGTCTGTTAATTCTTGCTAACAGACCGTTGCTAGGGAGGATCAAGGGACTATGTGCAGCCATATCAATCCGCGGAAAGAAGTCCGGTCGATTTAACGTTATCTGTGCAGAACAAACATTAGTTTTCCTCCATCACGAAACACCGTGGAATATATTTTGAATATTCATTTTTGTATTAGTGGAGAGCAGAACACTTTGGACTTGTGTTTTTAAGTATGTATTGTATGCCCCTTGTAGCACTTTGGGGTTGCTTTATTAATGAAAGGTGCTTTACAAATCAAATGAATTATTTATTATTATTACTACTACTACATCAGGGTTGTCCAAACTGCGGCCCGTTGCCCATTTTTAATTGGCCCTCAGCAAACTCTTAAAGTATAATGGCATATGGCCCACACCTGAAACTAAGCTTGTCTTATACTGTACTTCTTAAATATATCTAAAAATATATTACATGTGTTAATGAGCCCATAAATTCAGTCCAATAAAGATGAGAACATTTTCTAACAAATCTTAGCTGAGACAAAAAGCCTATAACTTATTTCCAAAAACAAGCTTGAATAGACCCTTCATATTTCCACTTATTATTAGCAATCTGAGGCTTCTGCTTTAAGGGATGAGCTGCCAACCGAAGTAATGAAACCCTCTGGAGAGCTGTGGTATAGGCTTTAAAAGCATCATCAATTATCAAATATTGATTGATTTTGCTAACTTATAACTTAACTTATGAGGCAATATACCTCTAGTGAGAGTTTTGACACCCCTGCCTTACATATTAGGGCTGAACTGAATTTCTTTAAATTAAGGTTTACTTGTATTCCTCTGAGACACATAAGAATAATACAGATACTCTAACCTGCTGAGTAATATAACGCTATGTATTTTTAGTGTTACCATGACTAATGTCTAGTGGCAGAGATACATTCACTGTCACATTGCTCGAGTTATTGTGAGTGTGTGTGTGTGTGTGAGTGTGAGATACATTCACTGTCACATTGCTCGAGTTATTGTGAGAGTGTGTGTGTGAGTGTGAGATACATTCACTGTCACATTGCTCGAGTTATTGTGAGTGTGAGTGTGAGTGTGAGTGGGTGTGTGTGTGTGTGTATGTGTGTGTGTGTGTGTGTGTGTAGGAAAGTAATGACAGACATTTAGCGAGGCTGATAGAAGTCCCGTGTGATTTAACAGTGGCAGGAATGTGTGTAAGTGTGTTGCTGTGTGCTTAGTGTTAAGAGACACAGAACTGTCTGTCCTTAAAGGGATAGAAGCAGGCGTCAAGAATCAGTGTGCGTGTACACGAGTGTGTGTTTGATTGAGACAAACTGGGAGTGTGTGAATCAATGAGTGTTTGTGTTTTCACATGTGCATAAGACTCGTCTGTATGAAAACTGATAAGATCCGATCCTATCATTCAGCCACTGTGCCGGCCGCTAGGAAGCCATCTGCCGCTCCATATGGCCGCACAACAACTCAAATACAACCTGTGTGTGTGTGTGTGTGTGGTGTGTGTGTGTGTGTGTTTTGTTGGACTGTTTTTTATTTTATACCTCTTAATGTGTGTATATATGTTTACTTAAGTGGGTGTTCAGGTGCGTATGTATGTATATATTAGCATATGTATATATTTGTATATATTCTTATTCTTGGGGACAGTGAGAAACAGAACTTTTATCTCCGCGACGATAAAGTTGACTTTGACTTTTGATAATCATTGTTTTAAAGGCCTTTTTACAGCTGCAACAACTCAGGTTTATGACAAATATAAGGGATGAAAAAAGTGAAATGTTTCAAATGATGTGTGGAAACTGTTTCGGTCACAAAACAAACAAAAAAAGCAGCTTAAAAATAGATCAAGCGCCATCAATCACGCATGATTTGAGCTGAGTGCAAGAACAAAAACATATTCCTCAAAAGGAAAAAACGACATCCAGGCTGTTTGATTATCAGAATCAATAACATTGAGCTGGTTGTTGATTGGTGAAGCCGAGCGGGAGTTACCTGGAGACAGGCCAGCAGCCAATCACACGCCTGAGGAACCTTTACTAAACTACAAACTGGAGCCTCCTCTGTCTGTAACACAGAGGAACCAGCGCACAGAGGGGTGTAAATCACACACACGTTATAACATCTGGAAAGCACAGTCAACCCATGTGCATCTGGAGAAAATAGACCCTTCCTTCTTATGTGTGCACACCATGAACATGAATGTTTACTTGGAAAAAAGCAGATTCTGGAGATATTGTAAAAGAAAAAAAACATGATTTGAACAAAAAAATATGAGAAAAACACAGAAAAAAGGGAGAAAAATTAAGAAACAAAGAAAAAAATGTTTGATTTATCCGGTAAGTACCCAAAGATATCAACACAAAAACAACACTAGAACAAGTATTAATCTAAAAAATAACACAAACTCAAACATATTTGTTTAGTTTATCTGGTTATTAATAGAAGGAATGTTGTTTTCTAGAGGGTCATGCTTATAAAATGACCTGATGTGTGTCTGTTATGCAACACTAAGAATCCACAAAAAAGGCTATGTGTTTTCCAAAGATGTGAAATAAGCGATAAATGAAAAGACAATTTGCTTAAACGTCCACTCGAGAGTGTGTTTACAAGACAGCAGGGGACTCTGGGACGGCTGCAAATCCAGCTCTAACCCCTCACTCTGGAGATTCATCAATTATTCAATAATGCATGCACGGAGAAATGTGCAGGCACTTAAGAAGCAAACTACTCGAGCATATTTGTTGTTGCTCTACAAGCATACATACATATAAGCATGAGGGTGCCTGACAGCTAATACTTTGTACCAAACTAACACTGATGCAAGTTCAGCGATGGCTGCAGAACATGCTGTATTACCGCCGGCTGAAGAAGCTCCACTGCTGAGCAACGCAAAAAAGGAGAGAATCCCACCTGGCAAAAGCATAGGAAATGAAATTGGAGGAGGGGTGATGCAGCAGGTTTCAACACCAAATCAGGACTTCTTCCTTCGTAGGGCAGTGTGTGAAGGTGTGTGTGTGTGTGTGTGTGTGAGGAAAGAGATGAGCAGTTACCTGAGAGCCTCCAGCGATGGGGATGATACATGTGAGGAGATTTCCAACCACCGTTTCCATGGGGACACTGAGGCCATCTACGTGGACGGTGTAGATCAGACCCAGGCAGTTCTGTTCAATTAAAGCAGAGGGAAAAAAGTTAAAAAGTTAAAAAAAGCATGTCGGTGTTTAATGTCATATCTACTACAAATGAAACAATGCATCGGCTGCCTTTATCATTTAGAGATTTGTTTTGAGTGTAACTTGGTGCAGTTACTTTATAGAAATTGTTTAATTATGAGCATTGATTCAAATGGGGGCGTGTGGCGTAGTGGGTTGTCCGTAGGTGTTGGGATCAGGGGGTCACAGGTTCAAACCCCACTGCAGTCAGCATGTCGTTGTGTCCCTGGGACACTTCACCCCAAAATTGCTCCTGTGGGGATTGCCCACAGTATTGATAATGTAAGTCGCTTTGGATAAAAGCGTCTAACAAGTAACATGTAATGTAAATGTTGTGTTGAAGAAAAGTTTTTGTGTATGCTGTCAATTATAGGAAATTTGGCGAGTAAGAGTCAGAAAATTGCAATTATTCCACTATAATTGTATACTTGTATCTATATATACTAAAACAGGGTATATGCAGGAATCCTGAAGTCAGATGTAATACCTTTTAAGACCTTTTTTTAAGACCATTCCCATACATTTTAAGACCTCATCGCCACTTGGAGTTTTAACCGGTTACATTGGCGACACACTTTACCTCAAATTGACTATATACAGTATTGATTGTCCTTCCTCCTTATCTTCCAACCATTTGGACGCAGACTTGCATTTCCCCGTAACCATGTTGTTTAACAACCGGCGTAAACGGAGCTTCGCGCGCTATCAAGCAGTGAGCGTGCGATGTCCTGTTCAGATGACGTCAAACCCAACGGGATGCCATAAATAAACTACACAGAATCACACTACACACCTACGCAATGATTACATTCAGGCAGACTGTAGAATACAACCTCTTTGGACAATTGATATACTTATTGAAAACAAGCTACAAAATGTAATACCTTGGAAAATGCCGTTTAATACTTTTTAATAGCCTTCATTTTCGCTAAATTGATTTATCAACTTTTAATACTTTTTAAGACCCCGTGGAACTTAAATGTATCCTGTTACTTACATTTTGCTGTTCTTACAGATGAATTTCATCTGTTGCCATCAGGGCGTCGATACGCTGTACCTGCTCTTAAAAGGGGACCTATCATGCAAAATGCACTTTTTGATGTCTTTTATACATAAACATGTGTCCCCGGTGTGTCAGGGAACTCACGCAGCGTCAGAAAATAAAACCCTCTCTCTTTTCCTCCGTACCCAAATCTCTAAAAACGGGGGATCAACGGAGCTGATCCAGATTTGCGTCCGATATGACGTAATATCTGAAATGTGGACCCACGGCCCTATCAGAAACGTTGCTATCAGAAACAATGCCCGACTGTTTTGGACGTAATATGGTCGGTGCATGTTTACATTAGCATCGCTAACACTCAGAGCTAACCTGTACTGGAGAGCATGTGTGTGAAGAAGCAGGAAATAAAAAGGAACTCACCTTGTGGTATAACCGGCAAGAGAGAAAGCCTTTGAGCTCCATACTGTTTCAGAAACAATCCTTGATAATCCATGATATGGCGTTTCATCACGGCAGTATTTAGTTTAGACAGTAGCTGCCGGGTCCCGCATGAGCTCAGCCCCCTCCTTTATTTTTGTTTATCAATTTTTTATTTTTTTAAAGCTTTATACCCCAAATCAGCACTTTTGAAACAGGAAGTGAAATAGAGGGATATGAGGCATGGCTAGAATGGGTGATCTGTTTGGTATTTGGAGCAAAACACTTCATAGACATGTTTTTTATATACTGTATATATCTGAGATCTATGCTATTGCCTAAAAATAGCATGATAGGTGACCTTTAAGACAAATCGCTTTTCAAAATCATTCATCCCCTCTGCACTCAAACCTTTAAATTCTTGATTATTTTAACGTGATTATTTATTTACTTATTTATTGTGATGCTATGAACTATTTATGGTGTAAATTGGAATGATCCACATCCAGGCTCCCGGTGTATCTGCATGCTTTCTTCCTGTATGTTCCTGCCTGTGTACATGACATAAGCTGCTCACAACCAATTGCCCTTTGCGGGATTAATACAGTTGTTGATTGATTGATAACAGTGGCTGTAGATTTAATCAAATATAATAATAATTCATTCTATTTAGAGGCGCCTTTCAAAGGACACCTTACAATTCATAAAATATTCTAAGGAAAGGTTTAAGACAGTACAAAAGGACCGTACAGGGAACATGTTGTACTACAGTGAGTAGGCTGATCTAATCTGATCTAATACAAAACAGAGTTGTATTATTATATGTTGGATGTGTCCCTGAACGTACCCTGAACACCTCGGTGTAGTCCAGGCGGGACACCAGCACCAGGCTCTTGGGGGCGAAGACCTGAGCGGCTCTGACGACGGAGAGATCGTCCTCCACCTCGTCCGCCTCGCTGGTCTCAGACTTCAGCAGCTGATCAGAGACACAGATCAGAGACACAGATCAGAGACACAGATCATCAGGCCCACAGTAACACTTTAAACTGTTTACACACAGGATTTACAAACAAAATGACATAGCGTGTGGGAGTGATGCAGCAAAAGAGACACACATTTATTCCAACATAGCCGTTTGGCAGTGATGGTAGGTGAAACACTTCAAAGATTGTATTAAATGGTTGTATAACACATTGAATTTCATTAATTCAGATACATATTGCCCACTTGGCTGAGTCTATCTGAACTCCACAACCCAAACCAGAAATTCAACTTACATTTGTTCATGTTTTATTGCCTAAAACGGAGTTATAGTGCATAAAAAACATGTTAGCCTTCTGGCCATGCTTGTGCTTTTGAGATAAGTTGCAAGACTTATATTGCAGTTTAAAATGAGGCATCACAAAGTAAAATGAGGGGGATTAAGAGCATATAAATGCAGAGAGACACAGATCAGTATCCTGCCGACATTAACCCTTTAAACTGTTTACACACAGGGTTTACAAACGAAACGATATATCGTGCGGGAGTGATGCTATTCCAACATCAGAGCAGATAAATATTGCCCACCTGGCTGATCATCCTTTCAGACGGTTCTTAAAATAGTGATCTTTCATCCAAATCACTTTATCACATCTATTCTCATTTTTTAAAATTATTTGTAAATGTCCCCTAATTTTTGTAAAATATTCAAACTTGCTTTTTTCATGTTTTATTGCCTAAAACTGGGGTATAGTGCATAAAAGACACGTTAGCCTTCTGCCTACGTCTAGCCATGCTTGTGCTTTTTAACTGTCAAGGTGTTTGACAGAAAGCCTTATTCATACCACCACTGTACCATCCTTGAAAAACACAATTTCTTAAGTTTTGACAATTCTAAGTCTTTTAAAAGTATGAGTTTTATTTATAAATGTTTACATGGACTGCCCCCCCCCCCCCCCCCCTAGGGGAATTCATCCACAGAAAACACACTGGACGCTGCACTAGGTCAGAAACCAGAGGAGACTGTGAAGTCCACCGCAGACGGACCACTTTTGGACAAAATGTCCTCTCCATTAAAGGCAGCTCATTCTGGAATAGCCTCCCAACTGAGATACGGGATTGTCCCACTCTCAATCGCTTCAAAGGTCAACTCAGAGAATGGTTGAGAAACAACCAGACGTGCGATCACCGCTAAATGCACTTTAACACAGGGGTATCTCCTCTTGCACTTTACATGTCGTAGCTGCTATATTGTACTGCCATGTCATAAATACTTGTGTATGCTGCTCATGCTCTTTCTGCATATCATGTATTTTGTTTTTGCTATGTTTGTAAAATGTAATTTTCTTAAATGTTGTATGTGAGGGACTGCGGATGGAAATGAGCTCAAAGCTAAATCTGGCACTGTTACGCTTGACACATTTTTTATGTGTTAAGAGTTCATCACTGTGCATTGTCCCTGCCAAATAAACGATTAAAATTAAATTAAAATTCAAAAACTCAACCATGTCCCTTTTTCTCTTTCTCAAATGACACTTTTGTGAGTTGGTTCCATTACCCTCTACCAAAGGTTGCCTCTTGTAAGCTATGCACACACTTCAGAGAGGATGCAATGGTCACTTTACACAGTTAAAAATGAGGCATCAAAGAGTAAAACTGGGGGGGTTAAGAGCATATAAATGCACGTTTTCTGCACATGATATTTTAAATTGTCCTAATTCAATTCACTGGTGCTCACCTGTGGGTTGTCCAGGCCCTCCCAGAAGGTGAAGCAGGCACAGTAGTGACGCTCAGAGTTGATGTCGGTCAAAACCGCCACGAAGAAAGAAGCAGGCTGTCGCTCAGTATACAGCTGCCAACCAGTGGGCTGACAGAACTGAGGAGGAGGAGGAGGAGGAGGAGGAGGAGGAGGAGGAGGAGGAGGAGGAGGAGGAGGAGGAGGAGGAGGAGGAGATGACATTAATCAGATGGTGATGGTGTAAATACCAACATGGGTGACATATCAGACAGCATTCAGTCACATGACCTCACAGCACCTCAGGCTGATTCGTCCAGGCTGTTATTAACACAACAAAACAGGTTGTGAAACGTCCACTTTCGTAATATCACCTGTAGGAATGATCTGAAGAGCCATGGAAGTACATGATTCTAATTTTCAGGTGTATATCAGTATGTAGTGTCTCTACTTTAAAGAGTCCTCTCCTGCTGATGTTCAGGTGTATATCAGTATGTAGTGTCTCTACTTTAAAGAGTCCTCTCCTGCTGATGTTCAGGTGTATATCAGTGTGTAGTGTCTCTTCTTTAAGGAGTCCTCTCCTGCTGATGTTCAGGTGTATATCAGTATGTAGTGTCTCTACTTTAAAGAGTCCTCTCCTGCTGATGTTCAGGTGTATATCAGTATATAGTGTCTCTACTTTAAAGAGTCCTCTCCTGCTGATGTTCAGGTGTATATCAGTATGTAGTGTCTCTACTTTAAAGAGTCCTCTCCTGCTGATGTTCAGGTGTATATCAGTGTGTAGTGTCTCTACTTTAAAGAGTCCCCTCCTGCTGATGTTCAGGTGTATATCAGTGTGTAGTGTCTCTACTTTAAAGAGTCCTCTCCTGCTGATGTTCAGGTGTATATCAGTGTGTAGTGTCTCTACTTTAAAGAGTCCTCTCCTGCTGATGTTCAGGTGTATATCAGTGTGTAGTGTCTCTACTTTAAAGAGTCCTCTTCTGCTGATGTTCAGGTGTATATCAGTGTGTAGTGTCTCTACTTTAAAGAGTCCTCTTCTGCTGATGTTCAGGTGTATATCAGTGTGTAGTGTCTCTACTTTAAATAGTCCTCTCCTGCTGATGTTCAGGTGTATATCAGTATGTAGTGTCTCTACTTTAAAGAGTCCTCTCCTGCTGATGTTCAGGTGTATATCAGTATGTAGTGTCTCTACTTTAAAGAGTCTTCTCCTGCTGATGTTCAGGTGTATATCAGTGTGTAGTGTCTCTACTTTAAAGAGTCCTCTCATGCTGATATTCAGGTGTATATCAGTATGTAGTGTCTCTACTGTGACATGTCTCCTTGCTTTAATGTTCAAAAAGCTCTTTATTGTTCTCATACTGCCTGTGCTGCAGCACCTCTTTTCACCCTCTGTCTGAAACCAGAGCCCAGTCTGCTCTGATTGGTTAGCTGGTTGGCTCTGTTGTGATTAAAGCTGTCCCTCTCCTTAGCCTATAGCCTTGAGTTGTACTACAGAGATAAACATGCCTTGCGCGTAACAATCCTTGTTTCTCAATCAGTCCTCATTTTTTCGTGTTTTCTTGCATCTACGAATAAAATGAGCTGCCCGGGAAATGTAACCCCTCACCCCGACATTGCCTTGTTTAACCCTCAGTTATACACTTGACCATTATGTGTCTCTAAGTGTTGACTTACCAGCTCTACGCCCTGTGGGAAGGGGCTGTCCTCCCAGTCTTTCTCAGGAAACCGCTGGAGAATGCGACCTTGACCTTCACCCTCGACGGCTGAGAGACAAACACAGAGGTTAGAGTGTGTTATTTAGACTGTTTGTTGTCTGTTTGTTTCCCTAAATAAGCTCTCTTACTGATTGTGTTTCTTTCAGAGATTGGTTTACAGATTGGATGTGAGGAAAAGCTACTGAACGACAAAAACAGGGTAGCTGCCAGACTTTTAATACACTAGAAAACTTGCCAACGTACCAACATTACAACTGCAAAGGCAACAAATCATTTCAGATCATGCTCAGAAACAAACAGCTGTTTTCCTGCGTGATTATTGTCAGGTTGGTCTTTTAAAAGGAGTCCATTTCTTCCTGTTTCACAGTAGAGGGATGTGTTAAAATGCCTATTTGCTGCATGTTAATGAGGCCATTTCCCCTGTTGGCCCGGGCCACAGTAACACAATGACACGACAAAGACTGACTTATGCAACCAGCACAAGCCTGTCTTTCAGCCGCGTTCAGACTGCTTAATGGCAGCATTCATCCTCACACAGAATACACTTATCCTCCTCGTACAGGGGATGTAAATCGAGCATTAAACTTACAAAATTCCCAAATACTATCACCAGCATTGCGACTAAACCTTGGAGCTGCCTGAGAGAACTCAAAGGCCTCTGGGCTTTTTTCTAAGGGAACTTAAACAGAGGCACAGTAGACAAAACACAAACAGAAAGTAGGCCAGCTCCCAAAACACACAGCCCGTTGCAGAAGTCACGCCTCTTTAACTCTCCCGTTTTTAACTCTGACCCAGTTGCTGCTATTAACGCCTGAAAATCTTATCTTATATGTGGACCGGTGTGTGGTGTTCTGGCTGTTTGTGACTCCTCGTGCTGAATCATGTTGCGCAGACGGAGATTTGAAAAAGCAGTGCATGTGTCAGCTGTCACGTTCTGTAATATTATGTTGTCAGAGGATGACGAGCTGTAGGTGTGTCAGGAACACACACACACACACACACACACACACACACACACACACACACACACACACACACACACACACACACACACACACACACACACACACACACACACACACACACACACACACACACACACACACACACACACACACACACACACACACACACACACACACACACAAGCAGGGGATTATACAGCCAGATAAAGCAGGAGGGACGACTGAAGGAACGAGACAGAAATGTAATCTTTTTAATTATTATTTTTACTGGCTGCTATCTCTTAGTTAGACAATTCAACTGCTGTAACACAATCTGTAAATACTGTGCAATATATACTTTTATTTTCATTATCACACTACTTCTCCATGCTACACTTGTTTTATTACATGTTACTGTACTTATTGTTGTCCAGTTAAGTGGGTACCTTTTGTAAAGTTTAATTTCTATATGTAATATTTTATGCAAGACTTTTAATTATTATTTTGCCTCTTTGCTTTTGCTCTAACAATGTTAATTTTAAAGTTATTCTGTCTCTGATCTGCTTGGAGAGACACGTAGTTTTCTCACCACCACAGAAACAAGCCATATGTTGGATGCATTAAGTGTGTCCTTGTTGCAAGAGGCTCATTTCCCCTCCAGTCTGATTACGGGAAGGATGTGTGCCGGCCTAGAAAAGAAAGGAATCTATGGAATATAAACACGGCTTAAATGCTTCCTAAGGACCTTACAAAACCAGCAATTACTCAGAGAAATTAGAAGGAACGGAGCAAAATAGTGACTGTGCCATAACGCTAACAAATCATCACAACCACAGCACGGAGCAACTCATCATAACGGTCAATAATATTTGACTTATTAGTGTACCATCCTGACAGAAGCCTGATATCGATTTCAGAGCCTGAGCCAACATTGAATTAGCTCATAAAACTGAAAGGAAATGGCAAGCCTGTTACCTCACGGGCTAATCCACCAATCAACTGAGAGCTAAAGCAACCTTTGCATATAGCAGGTCAGCAGTTTTTCAAAGATGGGAAATCACTGTTATCTGTATCACACACTGATACCATATCACATGATCATAATGGGATCCAGCTAATTGTGATACATAGGTAATTATTATTCTGTTTAATTGGATTGTACCTCTCACAACATGCTGCAAACTCAGTCAACAATAGGAGGGTATTTGATAATGATGATAATGATGAATGTCTCCAACCTCTTGAAAAATTGGCCACATTTCTCGTATTTTTCTACAGATTTTCAATCATCATTATCTGAATTACTCCAGATTCTTGCTAATACACCACCTTCATATCCAAATGTGCTACATGATTATGATTTTGGTTTCAACAACCAGTGTTTCTTCTTATTCAACATAGGGCTGTCCCGAATACCATTTTTCGGGCTCCGGATAGTCGGTAGTAATCAGCAGGGAATATTCGGATATTCGGCCCGCGCGGGGGCTAGCTATTAACGTAGCTAGCTCGTTGTCTTAGCTCCTGCTTGAGCACTCTGATACCCCCCGAAGAGGCACAAGCGCTTACGTTGATATTGCAGATTTCAATAAATTCAATTTGGCAGCCGCAGTGCAGCTGCCAAAAAAAACGAATATCCGAATAACGAAATTGAAACCCGAATAGTAGTCCAACGAACGAATATTCGGGTACAGCCCTAATTCAACAAGCGTCTCATCTCTAATTAAGCCCTCACTTCTCTCACTGTAGTAAAGGCTTGAGTCACACAAACCAACATCATCATATCTCACTGAGCTGATGACATGTTTGCCAGGACGTGCAGGAACACACTCACCATCAAAACTAAGCACATACAGTTATCAGTGGTGTTCAGTGAGCATGCAACAGATGCTGTTAAAGACTATCAAGGGGGGGGGGGGGGGGAATGTGAGCAGAGTTCAGTGGCATCGCAGGTATGTGTGACATCCAACTATCAGTTGGATTGGTTGCCTAACAACAACAACAACAACAACAACAGGTTATTACTCAGTTCCATCTGAGGCGGGAACTGTTGCATCGTTTAGACTTTTTGGCACCAACTTGTTTTTGCTTTCTTTTTCTGGTTCCGTCCTCCAGCATATCTCCGACTCAGGATATAAACATAAGCTGTATGGCAGGTTTTGATCCGTGCATCTTGGGTTATTTGCTCCTGGAAAGCCTGTCGTTGCATGTCTTGTTTTGAATTACTGACATTGCATTCACACACAACTGCACATATACATTCTAACAACTGTCAGATGTATACGTTTATATTATACTGCAAATAACACTGCACTTTACTACTTGTTTTGCACTTCTGGTAAGATGCTAACTGCATTTCGTTGTCCTAATACTAATAATAAAGTTGAATATAATCTAAAATAGCTTCTCGTCAGTCATTTTAAAAGCTCAAACAAACACCACACTCTCATCCCCTAATTTCCAACAAGGATCAATGTCTCAAAAGTTGTGACGCTAAAAAGAATAACACAAATCAAACGTATTGCTGTAAGGCTACTGCACTGTGTTGGTTATTTTTGTCCACCTCGTGAACTGGAAGGAGTGTGTAGCAGCAGCTGTGTGTTCTCAGTGTGAACCACACAATCAGAAAGTCACGCCGCCATCATAACAGAAGTATTTGTGTTTACTTTAGAATATGTGCCAAGTACAACCTGAACACTACAAAGGGACATTTTTACCACCTTTGGTAAGGCTGCGTTAACCAGAAAACCATTAAACAACCCAACAGAGATCTAGCATTCTGCAGGATAACGCCACTGATACAATCAGAGCCTCATGCCAGCCACATTCAACAACAACAGAGCCTCAAAACAACCAAGCGGGTTCAGTCTGCTTTTTAAAAAACATGACATTTGTTAAGATAACCCGGTCGAATAAAGGTTACAAAAGAAAAATACTCAAAATGGAAAGGAGAGATAGAGGTAGGCCTCCAGAGGATGAAAGATGGGAGCAAGAGAGGAAATGTGGGTCAAACGTGTGTGTGTGTGTGTGTGTGTGTGTGTGTGTGTGTGTGTGTGTGTGTGTGTGTGTGTGTGTGTGTACACACACACACACACACACACACACTCAAATACGTGCGTGTCGCTCTTGGTTCTGAACCAGACCACGGCTTCTCGTGCGCAGACTTCCAAACCACAGTGACACGACATCAGGCGGTTTCCACGGTGACTACAGCCATCGGGACAAAAGAGCTCTGAAGCCTTTTGTGTGTTTGTGTGCGTCTTTGTGTGCACATACAGTGTGTTTGTGTGTGTGTGCAGATTTGCAACAATGCACAACATAAGGGAATACAATTTGGTCAGCGTGGAGATGTGTGCGACGCTCTGAATGTGTTTGGACTACTTTGTGTGAGACAGTTTCCAGACTTTGTAACTCATTTACAGACAGTTCTTGAAATAACTGCAGCTGAAAAGTCTTTTTTGTTCCCCCTAACTTAGCGTTGCTGCTCTTTTAAGGAATGAATGAAAAAATAGAAGCACTTCACTTAACGTTTCTTAGTAAATATGAGAATTAAAACCTTACTTTATTGCAGCTATCATATCAGGATAGTTAGCAAACGTGCTAGCAACAGCTCTGTTTTTGAGAGTGTGTGTTAAAGAAGGAAAAGTAAATAAAGATACCATGATGGTTTGGTGTAGGATTATAATATTTGATAAACTGTTAACTATATATATTTCCCCCTGAAAAATCAAGTGCAACTTCTGCCCCTTGATCTCCATTTTAAGCCTTTTTGGACATGTATGCGTTTGCTCACTTTAATTTCGGACACTCATTAGGAGCAGATTGGTCATCATCACTGCGTAGCTTTTCAAAACAACAGTCATCAGAAGAAAGATATACCAGAACAATGCATTAAACCTTTGGCATGAACACTATGACATCATTATATCCACACCCTCTGACAGGGCTCTCTGCTGTCCACCCAGTCTGAATTACACAATCACAAGAGCATGCACCGACACTCATGAAGGAGTGTGAGTCTGCAACCTTGACATCGAGTCTGAATTTCAAAGACAAAATGCTGCATGAATGAATGAAGTCCACGTTAAAAACTGTCTGAGTGACGCTGTGATTAAGAAACCAAATCAGGGCGGAAAGAACCAGCTTCATCTGAAATGGACCGTTGCCCTGGAGATGTTGGACATTTCCTTTGTGCAAAAGCTCTTCAGTAAACTCAAATCCTTCCTGCAAACGAACGCCCCCCCCACTCACTCTATTACCCGAATCCCAAGAACAGGAATGAAAGGCTTTGCAGGAGGGGAAGTGGATTCAGAGAGGCACACAGCGTCAGTACAACCGTTTCAGTTTTACACAGCAGGTTAACTCCAGCTCTGACTCACATGAAATCGTCACAGACTGATGATTAATAATAAGATGACTTTTAGATATTCTCACTTCTCGTTGTGAAGCTACAGGTGGATGTCTGGAAGTACGCTCTGCTTTAGAGTGAGCAAGCAGACTGAGTCAAATAAGAGAGGGGAAACCTGCCAATGCTCACAGGACACACACCGTCCACTTTCCACACACTCTGAGAAGGGTTTGGGACTGAATTACATCCAGGACTGAACACTAATGGCGCATTTCCACTACACGGCCTCGCTCGGTATGGCTAGGCCTCGTTAGGCCTTGTTAGGACTGGCTCACTTTATGGCGCATTTCGAATTACAGTTTAGGAACTGGGGCAGTAACTATAGTAACGCAGTGTAGGCGGAACCGTGACGTCATCTTCTATGTGAACCACAAAATCAACATCAGCCGTTAGCTGTTAGCCCTCAGAGCTCACAGCTCCTCATATCTGTTCAGAAACTAGACAAAAGTTAAACAAGTACAAACCACAGACTGTCTGTGTCATGGAGAATACAGTCACTGGTTTATTTATGTCTGTAGGCCGTTGTTGTGAGTGTGGACAGTCGGAGCATATACTGCGTTAGCTTAGCCGTTCTCCATTCAGAAACCACGCATTTTAAAAGGTTTTTCGCCTGCCGTCTGTCTGCAGACTTGTCAAAGCATTAATTCATGGTTTTTACTAACCGGTATCAGTATGCTGTTACTTCGGCATCATTTTGAAACGTGTATTACAATTAAATCACGGTCAAATATGTTCATTTTGTTGTAGTTGTAGCCCCCTTGCCAGCCATTCTCTCTCTCCTCAGCCCGACTCAGCAGGCTGAGTCGGGCTCCGCGCTGTAGTGGAAATGCGCCATAACACACCTCAGCTTGTTTAATCACTTATATCCTGATCCTAAATCAGTATACACGTCTTGTTTGAATTGTTTTTAAATTGCAGACAAACACACCCTTTGCACTTGATTGAAGATGCAAATTCAACTCGTGTGAAATTGAAGATCTGGCAAAAAAATTAAATACAATGTGAATAGATTTTACCAAACCAAATAGCTATTTTAGGAATCATTGGTGTCCACTAGTACAATGATCATATGTGTAATCAAACAAATAGAAATATGTTGACGTCACGTTGTGTCACATGACTTGAATTTTGAATTGAGCCGTCCCTTATAGATACTATCTCTTTACGTATTAGTGATGGGAATTCCGGCTCTTTTTAGTGAGCCGGATCATTTGGCTCGGCTCACTAATGGCGCGTTTCCACTACAGCGCGGAGCCCGGCCTCGCTCGGCCTCGCTCGGCCTCATTAGGCCTTGTTAGGACCAGCTCACTTGATGGCGCGTTTCCATTACAGTTTAGGAACTGGGGCAGTAACTATAGTAACGCAGTGTAAGCGGAGCGATCGGCTTTTTGGTGGGCGGAGTCACGCTGCTTAAAACTGCCGTGACGACTTATTTGTTAGAAGTGAGCTTTAGAACAGATAGGGACACAACGCTTTCAAGCAAATAACAGAGCGTTAGAAAAAACGTACCATGCAGAGACTCCAGTAACGCCGTTGCAGAGTCCAGGCCTCCATCCCTCCCAACGCTAGCCGGTCTATGGCCGTAAATGGTGTCCATTAGCTCAAACCACTTCCAGTTTTTCCTACTGGCACCACTCTTGTTGTTATTATCTTTGACCAAGCGATATTCACTCTTCATCTTTTTGAGTTTTTCCCTACACTGCACGACAGTCCTCGAGTAGCCGCTTGTGGACATCTGTGTAGAGACCTCCTGAAATACTTTAATATTGCGAGTTGTCCCGTCGAGCTCCCGCTGGATCTTATCATCTGCAATGTAATGTAGGAACGTCGTCACTTCCTCGACCAACCACGGCGTGCTTTTCTTTGCCATTTTAGCTCCTCTGTTGACAAAAATGCTGTTTATAAAAATGCTGCAAGCTTCGCTATATATATATGCGACGCTAGGGATTATCTCGCGCGCCGATTGTGACGATTCTCTCTGACCAATCAGCAGTCGAGAGTGTTGACGTCACAACTCAGCCTGGTTGTTCCTGGCCCTAGAACCACGATTTTATGAGGCCAGAAAAACTGTGAATTAGGACCCGCCGGCCGGTACTAGGCCAAGTGGAAACGCAACCAAAATCGGGCCGCTGACGTCACAGCCCTCTTAAACCGGGCTCCGCGCTGTAGTGGAAACGCGCCATAAGAAGAGCCGGCTCTTTCGGCTCCTAAACGGCTCTTCATGTTACCACAGTTTACCACGGAGCCTCAGTTTCGCCGCTGCGAGGCTCCGGCACTCGCAGTTCACGCGCGTGCTCCACTAGCACCCCCCGTCGAGGCCCGCCGGCAGTACACTTTCTGTCACAGGAACACGCTTTGCTGGCGGCGAAAAGAATCCCACCAGTCTCCTTTGCCCCTCCAACAGAGGGATGTCCTTTTCCTTTTTCCTTTTCATCATTTCAAGCTATAAAAACTCTCGATCTTCTCTCTTTTTTGGACGCCTTCGGCTCGAGTTCAGGGCGTTCCGAGCTGAAAAAGAGCGCCAAATGACGGCAAGACGCCCCCCTGGCGGAAACGCTGTTTGCCAGTATGCATAAAGTTCCCAGTGGCAAAAACGGAACACTGAGGCTGGTTTTACTTCTAGAAATGACGAGACAAGTGTGACATAAATCAGGGGCAGGGTTAAGGACTCATCAGTGGATGACGATCACATGATGAGGAAGACACAAGGCCTGCATGCTGACAAGATGCTGTCACACATGCCTCTGGAGGAGCTTTAAAAGGACCAGGGGGATGTATGGGGAGAGAAAATGGTTCATTTGGGCATTGAATAATTCACAAATGCATCATTAAATCATCTGGGTCACCCTGTAGTGGTAACCTGCATTTGTTAGCATACAAAGACAAGGCCGGGTGATGATTGGAAGGAGTACAGTGAGAGTTAGCAGAGGATATGGCTCTCTGAATACAGAATCAGATTACACCACAGACACAATGACATACAGGAAATACGGTGTAAACGTAAGCATCCCTTCAAGAGCAAGATGCAAACAAGACTTCCGCATGTTTCCCCAGAATACTGCGACAGGAAACACGATAACGGCGGGCTAATGCACCTCATCACAACTTATCTCCTGCCACAGACCTTAGTCTTTACTCGGAAATCATTTACATCACTCCTATCATTTCAACCTAAACACATCTTTCCTCAGTCAACTTTTATACTAGGGATGTCTAGAGAACAACTAGTCGATACCTAAAGGAGTACAATTCCATTATTCTCGCTACGAATGCAACAACAAGGTAAAATGTCAATAAATCCAGGGTAGTTCAAAAAATACTCCTTTATTACAATTTGAATACTGTTCACTGGAAGTTCATTTACCCTCTCTCATATTTCCTTATTAATGCTGTTAAAATAACTGGCTGTTTTCATCTTTCTCGCCAAAAAACCCATCTTACAAGTCTACGATTGAACAGATCATGAACCCCACAGCCATTTTCACTGAGTAATGCAAGCGTTCACACCATAGTGCCACTCCATTCAAACTGTTATCATCTTTCTTTGTGCATATAAGACAGATGAATGAATGATACTGTGCTCGTAATACTGCAGAACAAGATGGACATGTAATCTCTCTGTGTGCAGCGACGACATGCCATAAATACAGCAGAATGATAAAAGACATCGAACCAGGTCTGGACCAATAGCAGTGCTTTAATCTGCATATTCTGACCAATCACAGGCAGGAGATTAGAGCCGGCACAGTGGGTGTCTGGGAAGATGATTTCCTTTTATTCTCAAATGGTGGATTTGACCTGGAGGCCGTCGTATCAGAGCGGAAAGCTAATCTCCCAGTCACTCAATCTGAGTTTTTGAAATTGAAAATCATTCAACATCCATTAGGCATCCGCAACTACGCCAGTGACTAAAAGTACAGCCTTGGAACAGACACTCTTTAATAATATTTAGTGTCACATTTACCTTTAGGACTTTGAGTTTAGGTATGCTTCATGATAAAGAGCGCACAACTGTAATTGATATACTATCATATATATGTTTCTGCTACTTTAATATATTTCTTTATGTCTGTTGCTGTAGGATATCGGTCTTTTATATAACATTCAAACGTATCAAGAGTATTTTATATTGTGTATTCTTTGTGGTGCATGTCTTCTCTACTGTAGATATATATATATAGTTTGTAATGCCTGAACACATTGCTGCTTTAACAAAATGATCTCCCAATATGTGATGACTAAAGTATCTTTCTTTCTATCTATCTATCTATCTATCTAAATAATTTTAAATAAATAAGGATTTACTGATAGCTTTAATATTAAACAATTATCTAACATCGTTAACTCTATTAATTGCATGGTCAAGAGGTTATCCCATGCCTTCTCAGTCTATATCATCATGACACACAGGGGTTCTGCAGAGATGTGTTTCCCACAGCAGCCACACACACACACACACACACACACACCTTCCAATCCTGTGTGCTGCGGACATGCTGGAATCACCCCTCGGGGATTTCAATGATTGCTCCAACAGGCTGACTGTGAGCAGCACTGACTCAGCCTTTGTCCCGAGAGGGGACAGAAATTCTTAAAATTCCAGGGAAACCATCAAAGCACCAAGGAGCAGGGCATCCCTAACAAACACACACACAAGAACACACACACATTGGGGCCCTGGGGCCACAGTCTTCCTCATGAAAAAGGAGTATTCAGCACAACAGCCAGACTGCTGTAACACACACAAAGCCAAACACACACTTCTGCATATCAGCAGCACACCATATCGTCACTGCCACCTTCACCCTATAAATATACGAGCGTCATGATTAGGGATGGCTATCGCTAAGATTTTAACAGTTCTACTACTCTTACTGATATTGCTTATCGATCTTAAACGCTATTTTTATCGGATCTTTTTTATATGTTTTAATGGTAAATCTAAACAAATTGGAAACAGTATCAGTCGGGGCTAATCAATACCATAGCGAGGTCAAAAATGTGGCCGTTTCATACCGGGTTTTGGTACCCATTCCTACTCATGATTAGTAACGCACTGGTCAATATGGGGTTACATTGCCATGGTAACACAGCGAACACCCAGAGACAGCCACACACATTCAGGCGGCCATCTGAATGGCAGAGGAGCTCACACTGTCACACACACACACACACAGCGACTGAGAACCGCAGCCAGCGTCACTTGGACCCCTATGAAAGGCAGATTGTGAGGAGCTATTTCTGGAGAGCCTGAAAGCTCTGCAGCGATGGAGGAAGTGGCTGCCCACAGGCAGGCACTGCTGGCAGCATCACACACACGCACACACACACACACACACACATACACACACACACTCTTACTCGCATCTTGCTTTCTATCTGAGAGGTTTCTATTTCGCCTTCGAGCTGCATGTAGTTTCATTCACGCTCTACTGAGTGCATCTGTGAGCAAAACATAAATGAGTCACAGCTTTGTCACGATAACGGTATTTCATCCTTCCTCCTAATTTGTTGTCTTTCATTGGAATCGTAGGTGAGATATTGCCACAATTGCGTTGTTTTAATTGTATAAAGAACGTTCAGAGAAATGTGAAATGTTGTGAAGCATTATCGTTTCTCTACAACTTCACTTGAAACTCTTGTGTTGTTTTTGCACTTACGTTCATAATTAAATGATAACTGTTCATTCTAGTTTTTACTTGCGTCTTTACACTGGTTACCCTTTGTTATTAATTAATAAGGCCCTACATGCAGCAGACTCCCTCTCAGAGATGCTTTTGGTTTCATAAATGAGGCCCCTAATATTCTCTGGTTCCTCTCTGCTAGCTGTCCCACAAAGCAGAACATAACATTTAGCGAAGCTGCCGTAAGCCACTGGAACAGCGTTACAGAAGCAACATACATTGTATAACTACAGGTTTTTCAGTGGTTATCGGGATATGAAACAAACTATATCATGATAGGAGATTTTGACCATTTTGCACAGCCCTACCACAGCAAAAGTTTAAAAAATGTTTAATGTTAAATAGATTTGCCAGATTCATCTTGACTCTGGACAACGTGGTTTCCTCGAGTTTTAAGGATCAACCAAACACTAACCTATTTAATCAGGATCTGCATCTGACCTAAACATTCTTAATGACTAAATTGTCTTTATATCACCCAATACCACAAACTAAACCATTGCCTCTGCTTTACAGTTTGTACAACAAACAAAACCCTCTGTCCTTGGACCCTCGCAGCGCACAAAGAAATAAATCACAAAGAAACTCCAGAATGAATGGGAAAGAATCGGGCAGACATGCAAAAGATGTCATGTGTATAGATTTAAAAACTATATAGTAAATTCACAGAAACAACAATCCCAATGGATGTGAGAATAAAATTAAAGCCAGTTTTGACACCCAGAAGAAACACCTCACCCACGAAGTAACCATTTCTTGCACAAGTGGTTAAATGAGACGCGTGTGATACTGCACAGGCTGTGTGAGCGTTTCCATATAGAGCCACAAACAAGTTACGGAACAATGCTTCAAAGCTTTTGTTTTATTTACAATCGTATTGTAGCAACCATGTCCCAATGTACCATCGACAACACAGGCAGCAACAGAGGCAACCTGAGATTTGTGAACACAAAGCCTGCGTGCTCAGTCCGCCCTGGGTGTATCTCTGTGCCGCGCTGCCTTCTAATGTTGTGAATGGCCCTAACTTCACTCTGCGCTGTTGTGCTGTGTGTGTGTGTGTGTGTGTGTGTGTGTGTGTGTGTGTGTGTGTGTGTGTGTGTGTACAATCCTTCAGTGGCTGATTTGTGTGCTGTCACTCCCGCCTGAAAACAACTATTCTGCATTGTTTCAGGCCGCCACTGCAATGACCAACACTCTTAAACTGCTCAGCCAGAGGCACACAGATGGAGCTACAATAGAGCCTGTATGTTAGCATCTGTGCGTGTGTGTGTGTCTCTCCACTGTCTTTAATGAGAGTGCCTTACAGTTGCCGACGCGCCCCTTTCCTGGTTCTCACACACACACACACACACACACACACACACACACACACACACACACACACACACACACACACACACACACACACACACACACACACACACACACACACACACACACACACACACACACACACACACACACACACACACACACACACACACACACACACACACACACACACACACAGAATTCTGGCTCTAAACTCGAGCCTCCCTCCGGTCCTCTCCCCAGTTTCCTGTTTGGCCCTTGGACAGCATGTGCATTCGGCTGCAGTGGCGCAGAGGAACCGCTGTCAAAACACAGTGACATGCTGTGGAGCTCTTCTAGAGTCATTTATACAGGAGGGACCACACCCCGGCAGCCACTATGGACTCTTCCAACCCATAAGCAGCCATCTTGGCCTCTAAGCAAGATCCACTGATAGCATAACGTAGCATCTAGGTTGAGCCCAGTGTGAGCAACCTGACACCTAAGAGACAAATGTAGAGGGTGGATAAAAGATTTAAAGCTCTGCCTCCAGGTTTGCATCTGTTTAACAAGTCAAAAAGGGGTTTTAGTCGTGAACAAGAGCGTAAGAAAGCATTCTGCCTGCAGGATGTTTCTGTTTGTACACACCCACAGGGTGTTGTGTACGCGCTCTGAGAGGCAGCGATGATGTCATACCTGAAAACCTGTCAGTGCCCACGCTTGCAAAACATTCCACTGTTTGAGTGACAACCAGTCCCAGTCACACACACACACACACACACACACACAGGATGTATGAAGTATTCAAACACAAGAGGAAACTCCACTGTGCTTCAGAATTCCTTGTATTCTTATGATCAAGGACCATTTATTCTAAATAGTAGCCAAGTGTTTTCTTTGAGATACCATGCAAGGCCTGTTAATAATAGTTAACGGCTATTTCTCATTTGATTAGAGAAATCTTAAAAAGGTGTAAAGGGTTTATTTCTTCGACTTTGGGTGTTTACATTATTGCATCAGTTAATAAAGCTTTTCATATATAGAAACTCAATAATCTGATACACACTCTGCACTGCTTTAGTGCCATTAAATGCAACACCACATTTATAAGCGTACTGCTAAATGGAGTGGATCCCGTAATTAGCATCCTTATGTGCCGGATCCAGAATCGACTTTTAATTGAAGAACGATTTTGGATTGAATAAAGAATCAATGATATACTGATATATTTCAAACTCAAAAAACAACCTCCAAAGTGATCGTAGATTTTTGGAAATCGTGGGCGTCAGAATCTTAATTGAACCCCAAACGTGATACCTAGAGGCTGCACAAGAACCTGATAATTGATTACACACAATGAGAATCAATCAAATGACTCTCCATCATCCTGGACTGGCAATGGTATGTGAGGATCTCGACAAACTATGAGAGCATAAGACAGTATCAGAAGTGAAGACTGTGCAGAATCGTATCGATCTAGCTGCAGAGGATGAATATAGGAAGTGAATGTTTACTGCCGGTGCATTACATAATGGCAAGGATGATGCTGATTGTAAAATTAAGGCTATTGGGAATGTTTAACCCAATGCCTCCACCATCTGCAGAGAGGAAGCAGAAGTAGGGCAACGCCAACAATCATCATCGCCCTTAAGTGTTTGGTTTTACAAGGCATGGGAGCCTTGATTCATTAGAGCCACTGAGGCCTTAATGTCTGGGTCCCAGATGCTTTTTACTGGCCCGTTCTGCTCTGCATTGCATTCAGGCAGAGTCGAACAGGAAGGAGAGTTTCTGCAGCGTTTGCAGTGTCCACGTTATAACATCCTGTATTCACCCCCACTAAAAAAATAAAATACAAGGTGTAATAAGTGCAATGAGAAAAGTGATGTCGGTTGCTCAAGCATAATCAAGATAAAAGCCAGTTTCCCTGCCTGGCTTTTAGCCACAGAGGACTTGTCATGTTACAATTTGCCTCTTGTGAATAAATCATAGGCAGAAAATCCACTCTATATAAAAGACTCGTTACAAGATGCATGCTTCCATTGGATAGTTGGGTTGAATATTTCATGATTAAACGAGCCATTATACTGCACAGATCTAGGCCAATGCTCCAGCTGAAGGGGGGGGGGGGGAGGCTCAGATAACGGTCCAAACCCCGTCCCAACAACACAAGGGAACACAGCTCCGGTCCGAGGGGGCTCAGGGAGGGGCAAAGCAATCTGGGTTAATCCACATAAAACACACACAAAGAAAACACCCAACAGAACCCGTCAAGGAGAAGCATCGATTTCCAGTTTAAAAAATATATATATATTAGGTTTAAAGAAAATCCAAGCGGAAATAAGCAGGATTTTAGTGCATAACGTGAGTGCTCAGGATCCTGCAGCCACAACACTGACAACCCGCTGTCCTGCAGATTCTGTGCAAGTTTAAAATTCCCCCTTTTAAATGGCAAATGTTGCACAAGAAACATGTGTTAATGAGAGACAACTGGGGAATATGCAGCTGAAACTGAATAAATCAGTCTTAGGGCACAGGCTAACATGTAGCTCTTAGCACATAAAGTTAGCCTTACTTTGCTGTCATCATACTAACACCTATTCTTATGCCTAAAATAAAAAAAACATGCCTCAAAGGTAAACCACTGCATAAGAGTGGTTCATTCAATGTATTTCCCTGTTTGAAATGCATGACATTAGCTCAGAGGTTAGCATTTAAGCACACTAATCCCAAGAGGCCTAGCGCATCCTCGGTGTAAAGTTGACGGCTAACTACCCGCTGACGTCACCTAGCGCGGGTCAGTTGAGAGTAACGTCGCGGTCCCCGCCTCCTTCTGTTTACCAACGGCTGATAATACGCCGTTAAAAAGCTAGCAGCTAACAGCTAACTGAAGGGACCCACCTCGCTTGTCGAGATCGTAACCGACCACCAGATAGTAGTCGGCGAGTCTCGACATCTTTGGAGCTCACGGCCACAAGCCTGTCTCGTTAAATCCTTCTTCTGTTTTTTCCGTCAAATTTCCATTTACGTCCTACCGGCGATTGACACATGACGGGCGACAGTAGCATCCTTCCTCCAGCTGCACACCGCCGCCATACTGTCAGCCTGCTGCCTGACAGAGAGTCTGCGCACTGAGGCACGAGAGGGAGGGTCAGGAATGTCCCGTGCGAGGAGCCTCGAGCTCGGGGGCCACAAATCTGACCAAACCCTGTTATAAACCACGATAAAACCCAGCAGTACCGTCGCTAGAGGGCTTTTTTTTGGACAAATATTTGTATTGGTATTTCTGTTTTTTTCAGCAAAAGACATTACACAAATGTAGGAATGTCCCCCATATTTTATAGAAGGGATATCAGAATCAGAATCAGAAACGGGTGTATTACCAGGTTGACACGTACGAGGAATTTGACTTGGTGTCGTGGTGCATACATAAAAGTAAAACAAAACACAGATAGCGAACTATATTAAGAACACTATAATAACATTACAAAAAATAATAAGAAATGTAGTAAATTGAAAATAAAATAATAATAATTGACATTGAAATAGAATGCAATACAATGTAAACATATGTACAGTAAGCAGATATTGTCCACATTGTGTATCAGGCTTCCTCTTTATATTAAGTGTTGGAATCACAGGGGAAAAAAACAAGAATATAGAGTTTGGACATATTGGTAATTTGGCTGAATATTTCTGATAATTTGCCCACATAATGTTTTCCAAAATCCTTGTTAGAGGTGGTGACAATTCTAGAAACACCTAAATGTAAGAGGACCCTAACCAAATTCTGTGTGACTTTATTTAAACGGTCACAATTTTTATTTCAGGGGGGCTAGTTTCAAGATTCAAGATTCAAAGCCTTTTTTTTTCAATATGCACAGCAACTTTTTCTGCATGTACTATCTGTGTTTCTGTCTTATTCTGTCGCTGCTATAACGCCTGAATTTCCCTACAGTGATCAATAAAGGTCCATCTTGTCTTATCTTATCTTATCTTAAGTCCCAGGCTCCTCCAACAATGCAACATAAATATATACAAGACATAAAACAATAAAACACATTAAAAAAACAATAAAAGTACTGCATGAAGTACAGAGTACAAATCATATCGTGGAAGAGGATGTTGACAATGTTGAATACAGGCAATATTTACAGTAAAATAAAAAATGACAAATACTTTGATCAGAGAGGAGAGCTGTGCAGATTTTAAAAATGGCGGAGAAACACTGGCACTACGCTAAATGAGAAGACCTTGGCATGATGCTGTAGTGTCACTTTGGATAGATAACGTGTCAGTGGGATGTGAGGAAGGCTCGTCGTATCCGTGTGGCCGTCCTTGGCTGTCAGCGCTGTAACAACCCCAAGAGAATATCAACACTTCCTGTGATGTGACCTTTGACCTAAAGTACTTATCACTCTCTGGTTGAAAACAATCCCGAGCATTGGATGTCACATTTTTCTCTAAGAGCTTTGTTTTCCCAACACTTAGTAAGAACTTGTCTCCCTTTTTTCTCACACAGTTTTTTATCTGAGTGAGCAGTGGATAGCGTTGCTTTTTGATAAACACAGCCTCTGAAAACCAAAGTTATAGGTCAAACCAAAACTGGTTTAAGATTACTATTTTTAAGGGAGGTCACCGCCTGTTGCTTACAGTCAGTAGGGTAAAGTAACTAAGTACATTTACTCAAGTACTGTGTTTAAGTACAATTTATAGGGACTTTTTAATATTATTTCCATTTTTAGTATCTTTGTGCTTCTACCACACTGCAATTCAGAGGTAAAGCGTGCACTTTTACTCCGCTAGATTTATTTCATACCTTTTCACAGATGTGGATGAATGATGTGAAATATAATCAAGCGTTAAATCAGACTTTAGTTCCACCTGGAGTAAATTCACAAGCTACCCTGCAGTATACAAAGTCATTCAAACTAGCTGCACCTTTACCAGCTTTGAGAACACTTTAATGATCAATCATTATAAAACATATCATATATATTATTCTGAAATGGACCAATCTGCACAATGACTACTTTAACTTTTGGTACTTTAACTATATTTTGATGAGAATACTTTTCTACTTTTACTTGAGGAACATTTTGAATGCAGGACTTTTACTGTAACAGAGTATTCCTACACTCTGGTACTTCTACTTTTACTCAAGTACAAGATCTGAGTACTTCTACTTTTACTCAAGTACAAATCTGAGTACTTCTCCCACCTCTGCTTACAGCTGGCGTTCACTGTAACTTAACCTTGAACGGCAAGAAGGCACAGACAGAGGGTGAGAAAGGGAGAAAGAGGAAGACAACAGCAGCTCAGTGTCTCCCAGACTCTCCCCTCAGGATAAGGAAACACATAATGATGTTGTCTTTGCTTGACAGACTTGAACTCTGCACAAGTCCAAGTTGTTAGTTGCTACTAATGCTGACTCGACATGCATTTAAGTGGAAATTCCTCCAGCCATTCTCTTTTATCAGCCAAGAAAAGATGTTAAATGTGAAGATACTTGAGAAATATACAGTAGAAGCACTTATAGAGAGTACATTTAGCAAAATTACTTAAAACGAAACAGACAGGTGAAAGTTGAGTACATTTAACCTAAGTAACAACTTTCAATAACAAAGTTTTGCGTACTTGAAAGTGTTGCTACTTTAACCTAGATGGAGAAGTTTAAAATGTTTACAAACGCACCTTCTTCTCATCCAACACTATTTAAGAAAGCAAATAATGTTGCATTGATAAAGCCTGCAACTTCAGTATGATGTAAATATCAGAAAAAAATATAAAAAACAAGTCAATTATAGTTTTTAACAGCCCGATACCGTGTTGCTTGTGAGCGTTGATTCAAAACACAACCAGAGTTTTTTATTTATTTGAAAAGCCCGAACCACAGCTTCCACCCATGTTGAATGTAAAATGAAATGATCATTTATTATAAAAAATAATCGAGTTTGTTGCAGCATTTCAATTACTAGTTTTTCTTTACCTCTTACAGATCCCCATGGTGTCAAAGTACAAACAAATCCACAAGTTAAAAAGTGTATTTTGGATCATTCATTTTATAATTAGGATTTCCCATCATGCACTAAAGCAGTAAGATAAGCTTGCAAATACAGAGTTACAGTCGCTGTGTAAACGATTATAGTGGACGTGTTTAAGAACTTTGATATCATCGTCTCATGCTCTCATTTTTGTCTTTTCTGTCACCTTTCTCTAGAAATGTTTAAATATATGAGGTCACTCACACTGGGTTTTTCACAGCAGCCCAATCAGAGCGCGAAATGACTCTCTGCAGGATGCAACTACCATGTGACTTCCTGCAGACTAACCAACACACAGGAAGTGGTTTTAAACGCCTCTTGCACATCGCTGCTCTTCATGGGGCTATCCCAGGGGGCTATCTTCAGCTCAGGTGAAGCATGAAACATCAGACGCCTCATTAAGCAACACTTACACACATTAGTTTAAATCTCCAGAGCTTAGACTAGCACATGCTTACAGTCACCGATTGGTTTGAATTTGATGGGTAACTTGACTATACTAAACACAACGAGTTTCCTGTGTGTCTCACTCCAGTAACTAGAGCTCCTCTAGTTCTGCATTGTGGCTAAAGGCTGTGTATACAGTAAACTATTTTAAACCCTGGTTTGTAACCAATGTGTTACTACCCATAACATCTGAGAAAGATAACAGAAAAGTATCACAGTGTCAGTTATTTGATATGTCTCCTGGGCCAGTAATAGAAGTAGGATTGTATTGCATGTTTAATTGAGAATAAAGCATCCCCTTAATGCTTGTTTGAGAGGAACCCCTGTTTTTTAATCAGCTGTGATTGACAAGCAAACAAAACCCATATTTGGATTTAAATAAAACTAGAGTTTGACAGAGTTCCCAATGCTCATACTATACTGTAGATAGGAGCCTAAGTCCCATTAAAAGTGGAATCAAAGTGGAGTTAAAGTGGAATTTACATTGCGGTATGATTCACCACTTTGAGAGAAACATTCACTAAATTGCATGAATATATTTATATTTATGTCTTGTATTTATACTTGAGATATTTAATTAAGCTAACAAATACGGCTTTGACATCACTTTGTAACACTCACGCTCCTATTGGCTAGCGCTCCAACACATTGTACGTGATAGGCTAAGGGGCGGGACATCTCTAAGCAGGTTGACCAATCACAAGAGAGCCGGCCAGCTGACCAATCAGAGCAGACTGGGCTCTGGTTTCAGACAGAGGGTGAAAGAGGTGCTGCAGCACAGGCAGTATGAGAAAATAAAGAGCTTTTTGAACATTAAAACGAATGGAGACATGTCCCAGTAGAGACACTACATACTGATATACACCTGAACATCAGCAGGAGAGGACTCTTTAAAGTAGAGACACTACATACTGATATACACCTGAACATCAGCAGGAGAGGACTCTTTAAAGTAGAGACACTACATACTGATATACACCTGAACATCAGCAGGAGAGGACTCTTTAAAGTAGAGACACTACATACTGATATACACCTGAACATCAGCAGGAGAGGACTCTTTAAAGTAGAGACACTACATACTGATATACACCTGAACATCAGCAGGAGAGGACTCTTTAAAGTAGAGACACTACATACTGATATACACCTGAACATCAGCAGGAGAGGACTCTTTAAAGTAGAGACACTACATACTGATATACACCTGAACATCAGCAGGAAAGGACTCTTTAAAGTAGAGACACTACATACTGATATACACCTGAACATCAGCAGGAGAGGACTCTTTAAAGTAGAGACACTACATACTGATATACACCTGAACATCAGCAGGAGAGGACTCTTTAAAGTAGAGACACTAAATACTGATATACACCTGAACATCAGCAGGAGAGGACTCTTTAAAGTAGAGACACTACATACTGATATACACCTGAACATCAGCAGGAGAGGACTCTTTAAAGTAGAGACACTACATACTGATATACACCTGAACATCAGCAGGAGAGAACTCTTTAAAGTAGAGACACGATATACACCTGAACATTTGTAGAAAATGTCCTCTTTAAGAAAGCCATTCATTTCTATAAGAGCGCATACAGGAAACAGTACTGTGTGCATAACAGCTGATGTACGTGGAGTAACACAGAGTATGGCAAAGGTAAACACGTACACTGTAAAGTTGTATACCTCCCCCCATGATGAGGTCATCACTTGTTCTTGCAGTCAGGTGGTGTAACAGTATTACTTCAACATGTCTACAGTCCTCTGCCCTGCTGACGTTTCCTTAAGCAAAGCACTAAATCCCTCTATATAAAGCAAAGAACAGCAGACATCCTCATCTATGTCCCTTGAAATAAATTGACCTTGCATATTTTTGCCACTTTTAAATCTTAGTTATGTGAAAGGAAACACATTAGACATGTTTTAAACACGTTACAAGATTCTACGAGTTATACATTTGTTAGATTAGAACATAATCTATTATACTTTTATAGACATCATTATCATTAGTTTAACAGATAACCTGGAAACTTCATTTTTATGGCGCTTGTGCATGGAGGCATTGTCATGTTGAAAGGGGGAAAAAAATCCCGAAACTATTGCCAAAGTTTCACTCATTATGGGAGATTTCTTCTTTTCTGATATTTCTGTTATCAGCTTCTTCTGTCCTTCACCATCATCTTTCCCACACTGAAATCCAATACCTCGTTTGTCCACAAAACGGTCCTGTCCACTCCCTCCTCCCACACACCGAGGGCATAGAAAGACACATTCACAAACAAACGTGGAGCCCATCCCATAGAACCAATGTAAGCTAAAGCTGCCAAAAGGACAGTGGGAAAATGTCCCAAATGATGCTTCATAGGGATTTATCAGAGACAACAATTGCCTTAAAATCCATGACAAGGATCTGATAAAATGTTTGTTTTGTTGTCCAAATAAACACTACATGATGGGAAGCATCATAACAGCACGTTCTCTTGATGTGACACGAGGTTCACTAGGGGGCAGCAATCATTAGACTACCACACTCCTAATGGAGGAAGAACCCACTGAGAAAAGCTGCAAAAACACAGATACAGAAAGCACAGATATTACAGCCTCTTGTCGATAAGAGCTGCAATTTATCTCCATTGTTTCTGGCTATGTGCAAGAAAGGAGAACAATTGGACGGTGTGTTTATAAGGCGTGGTCTGTTTTTGCAGGAATGACAACTAAAAAAGCAAATAATAATAAGGGAATCTTGCTCAAATGTGAGAAATATTGATATTTTGAAGGGGATACCTGATCATGAGCTCCTGAAGACCTGCTTTCAGTCGTCAGGAGCTGAGAGGAAGGAAAGGAATAACTTAGTATAGAGTTTTCTTCAGATGTATGTGGTTCCTCAAAAGCTGGATCAACCAGACGTTTTCCAAATTGAGCCACGAGTCCTTCTCACACCCGCAGGTCTCTTTACAACAAGAATTCAACAGTTGTTTCGGTCAAATTGTGGGAAAAAAGCATCCACAAAACCCAATTTTATCTAACCTTGCATACCTGCCTCTGCCCCATTCAACTGGAAGTGAATAGAATCTAATACGTGGAAAACAACATTTAAAATATTCCCAAACATGTAAGAAACAAAGACCTAATATACAGTATATCATGCATACTACGAGTGATTGTTAGAAAAAACATGACTTTAAATTGGAATCAATAAAACAAATCTACATGACAGTAAAACTGCAAATGCAGAGGAAGATGTTCCTACAAAGATGGACTGCAGTTATACTTGACTATCTAAATGCTAAAATGTAGAAATGTATACTTGGAAAATGAAAAAGGGAAAAGAAGAGAGAGAGGTTACAATACAAGATCAGTGTGCAGACATTCCATATTTCACTTATTGTCAACTATTCCCACGAAAACCACAATAAAATGTATCTTCTAACAAGTGTTTCAAAACCTGATACATGTTCCTGTGGGTCATAGAGCTCCATTGTTCTCCAAAAGACCAATTTATAAGCCCAAATGTAGCACTGGAGGACATATTCTTGTAGTTTGTTTTACTTAACCCCAGTAACACCATCCAGCTGTCATAAAAACTCACATCAAAAGTGTATTGATCCACCGCTAAGTTACGTTTTCTCCTGTTATCTAATGACCAATTTGGTTTTTGTCTGTCTCCTAATTGTTAATTAAAGTCTAAATGAAAGCAATCTTGTCTTTTAAACATGTTAATTACATATTGACTGGCTTTGAATTATCTGTAAAGTGTTTAGTGGTGTTGATAATGCTAGCAGTTACCTAGTTAAGAGGGAGCATGATTTGTTTTGTTGGATGACCAAAGGGCGAGAAGCTGAATTAAGATCAAGCTTATCACAAAATGTGTTGGTGCAATTATAACTTTGTTTTTGCCATAAATTGAACTTTAATGCATGTGATAGTTTGCCTCCCGAAGGTCAGTGTTTGCCGAATGAAGCAACTGCTTATTTGCAAAGTTTCGGCAACCTTTAAAGCGAGCATAGCCCCCCTTTCAAAGACTCACAGAAACAAAGACGTGACCGAGAACACCGGTCCGTCTGCTCTTTGATCACTTGTTAACATCCCCCAACTTTTCCTTTTCGGAGCGAGTTTCAAAGCCACAGCTGAAGGGTTTCTGTGTGCCGCCGCGCTGGCTCGATACACACAGTAGCTACTCATGTTTGCTAATTGCCGCCTAAAACAAAAGTAGAACCGGAGCGGAGGTTCAGAGAGGTTCTGATTCACATGCCAACTCTTACATAAACGGGTCAGAATCAGTGAAGAAGTGACCTGCTTCCACAGCCAAGTGTACGTGATAAATAAAGCCCTGGGTGAAGGTCAACATGAGACATTCAATATGAATTAATCCACTAAACAAGGTCAGAATCACACCTGACGACAGTGAGGAATAAAAGTGGTGATGGGTGACGAGGATATATTCTGCTGATGTTCAGGTGTATATCAGTATGTAGTGTCTCTACTTTAAAGAGTCCTCTCCTGCTGATGTTCAGGTCTATATCAGTATGTAGTGTCTCGACTTTAAAGAGTCCTCTCCTGCTGATGTTCAGGTTCATATCAGTATGTAGTGTCTCTACTTTAAAGAGTCCTCTCCTGCTGATTTTCAGGTGTATATCAGTATGTAGTTTCTCTACTTTAAAGAGTCCTCTCTTGCTGATTTTCAGGTGTATATCAGTATGTAGTGTCTCTACTTTAAAGAGTCCTCTCCTGCTGATGTTCAGGTTCATTTCAGTATGTAGTGTCTCTGCTTTAAAGAGTCCTCTCCTGCTGATGTTCAGGTGTATATCAGTATGTAGTGTCTTTACTTTAAAGAGTCCTCTCCTGCTGATTTTCAGGTGTATATCAGTATGTAGTGTCTCTACTTTAAAGAGTCCTCTCCTGCTGATGTTCAGATGTATATCAGTATGTAGTCTCGCTACTTTAAAGAGTCCTCTCCTGCTGATGTTCAGGTGTATATCAGTATGTAGTGTCTTTACTTTAAAGAGTCCTCTCCTGCTGATTTTCAGGTGTATATCAGTATGTAGTGTCTCTACTTTAAAGAGTCCTCTCCTGCTGATGTTCAGGTGTATATCAGTATGTAGTGTCTCTACTTTAAAGAGTCTTCTCATGCTGATGTTCAGGTGTATATCAGTATGTAGTGTCTCTACTTTAAAGAGTCCTCTTCTGCTGATGTTCAGGTGTATATCAGTATGTAGTGTCTCTACTTTAAAGAGTCCTCTTCTGCTGATGTTCAGGTCTATATCAGTATGTAGTGTCTCGACTTTAAAGAGTCCTCTCCTGCTGATTTTCAGGTGTATATCAGTATGTAGTGTCTCTACTTTAAAGAGTCCTCTCCTGCTGATGTTCAGGTTCATTTCAGTATGTAGTGTCTCTGCTTTAAAGAGTCCTCTCCTGCTGATGTTCAGGTGTATATCAGTATGTAGTGTCTTTACTTTAAAGAGTCCTCTCCTGCTGATTTTCAGGTGTATATCAGTATGTAGTGTCTCTACTTTAAAGAGTCCTCTCCTGCTGATGTTCAGATGTATATCAGTATGTAGTCTCTCTACTTTAAAGAGTCCTCTCCTGCTGATGTTCAGGTGTATATCAGTATGTAGTGTCTTTACTTTAAAGAGTCCTCTCCTGCTGATTTTCAGGTGTATATCAGTATGTAGTGTCTCTACTTTAAAGAGTCCTCTCCTGCTGATGTTCAGGTGTATATCAGTATGTAGTGTCTCTACTTTAAAGAGTCTTCTCATGCTGATGTTCAGGTGTATATCAGTATGTAGTGTCTCTACTTTAAAGAGTCCTCTTCTGCTGATGTTCAGGTGTATATCAGTATGTAGTGTCTCTACTTTAAAGAGTCCTCTCCTGCTGATGTTCAGGTGTATATCAGTATGTAGTGTCTCTACTGGGACATGTCTCCATGCTTTAATGTTCAAAAAGCTCTTTTTGTTCTCATACTGCCTGTGCTGCAGCACCTCTTTTCACCCTCTGTCTGAAACCAGAGCCCAGTCTGCTCTGATTGGTTAGCTGGCCGGCTCTGTTGTGATTGGTCAACCGCTTAGAGATGTCCCGCCCCTTAGCCTATCACGTACAATGTGTTGGAGCGCTAGCCAATAGAAGCACGAGTGTTACATAGGGATGTAACTTTGGGATTTTAGCATTTGCGGACCATTTACATGCACTAAAAACCTATATAACACTCTACAGGAAAGGGAAAATAACCCATAAAAGAATAATAGGGCCTCTTTAATTCTAGAAAGGATTCTTAGGAAACATCCAAACCTGGATTAGTGTCAGTTCAGGTCACGCTGTGGCTCTAACTCTACTGAGAAACTGTGAGACGATCAAAGAAATCTGAGCCGATCTGTGAGACGATGTGAGTGAGGGTGAGAAGTTGGCAGCTATCACAGAGGAATCTGTCCGAGTGAATCTCTCACGCAGCGCCTCACATCATGAGCAAGGCAGGGCAGCACCTTGAAGATAAAAACCTGAGCTGGCTCCATTGGGACAGCACAAAAACACAGATTTGTGATACTTCTTAACATGGATTGGAGATGTTTGGTGCTTTCAAGAAGTAAAATGACTTATTTTGTTCGGTCAATGTCAGATTTGGAAACCATGATGTCTTATTTTACATGTATTGTATAAAACAAACAAAATTGAACAAAAATGTAAAATATTTTGTCAGAAATGCCAAGTCTAAACAAAAAAACAAGAGAAAAATGTGGTTTATTTAAATACATATTGTCACCTTGAGGTTACTGAACTGTGTATCCAAATCTTAACAGAGATGGTTGATAAAATGCCATTTACATATAAACAATTAAACGTATTATTATCAGCTATATTTGTTAAACACATTTTTAAACAAGGACATAAAGATATGTACATATTCCTTATAGTTTTTCATATTTAGATTTTCTATATTAGATTTACGTGCTTGACCTGTTTTTATGTATGTATTGTATGCACTTAACACAAATGCAATTCCTTGTAAGTACAACAGCTTGGCAATAAACCTTATTCCAATTGTGTCAATACAAACACTTGCATAATTAAGGTTTTTAAGTAACAATAATAGGATTTCCCATGCCCAACATGCCTCTACATCTTCAGCATGAGCAGTTTTCTGTTTATTTAGATGAGTTTGGGATACATTTTGCAACAGCAAGAAGACAGAAAACAAACACTACATATTTACATTCTTCATGGAGTCTCTGTGTTTGTTTCTCTTTCAGCTTCTTTTCAGGACATCCACTGAACTGTCGACAACCTGGAGAGTAACGGATTACATGTAACGGGATGATCAGGATACAAATGAAAAGGTAACTGTATTCCCTTACGTAGGAACACGTTTTAAAGTAAATATGGATATGTTATAGGTAGACGTACTGCATTAATTGTTTATTTGATTGATGCGGACACCTGATTTATTAAACAACTGTGTGTGTTTCCTTTTAATTCAAACTAAACCAGCATTTGTGGAGAAATGTTTGATCCTAAATATCTTGGTTTCTTCTTTTCTGAGGTCACATTGTTCTGTTGTCTTGCATAAAAATACACTTAAATAAAAACATCTTATTGATATTTCTGTTGTCTTGTGTTTAATGGCACTGCATTTGATATTGAGGTGATCCAAAAGTAGCGGAAAGTAATCAGGTTACATTACTTTTATATATATGAATAAATATATATTTAAATATTTTAAAAAGCAACCCTCCCAACTCTGCTCTCGAGATAAAGCTAGCGTTCACAGACAGGATCAGGTGTGTGTGTGTGTGTGTGTGTGTGTGTGTGTGGTGTGTGTGTGTGTGTGTGTCGCTGCTGCATCAATCAATTGAGTTGGAAAGGAGGCAGGGAGGTTGGACTCTAATGAGACAAGATTAATCTGCATAGAATTCATCTGACTCACCGAACGCTTCTTCATGTTCAGATCTGTTGTAACAAGTTTTTTTACACACAAACGTGACAGAAACTACTTCTAAACTGTGTAAATGTATTTACTTCTACCTGAGGAATCATAACAGTGTGTTACCTAGCAGGAGGTCAGGTGACAGTAAACTGTGAGAAGGAAGTCAATAAACGATGCTTCTCGATATAGGACTGCAGTAGGTGTGACTTTACAAAACGTCGTGGGGATTCTGCGAATATTCCTGCGTTTCCTTCTATCTTTCTGACACACTGGGCTGAGGGCTGTGATAAGAGATAAGAGAAGGGTTGCGTCCTGAAGTCAAACTACTGACGAAATTCATGAAAAGTGGGCTGTTTTCCCTAGAAAGTGCATGGGGGACTTTGATAGTGAAAAACACACATTCACTATGCTGAATAATAATAAGAAATATAATTGCAATAACCTTAGCATCCTGAGTTTATAGCCATTATCCTGCAGGGACTTTACAAGTGACCTTTCATGTATTTTATGGTATTTTACACACAATTCTTTTTTATTGTAATATTTTTATTTTTTTATTTAATTATTCTATTTTTACATTTTTGTGTTTTTAATATTTTTTTGGTTTGATTCTTTATATCTTATTTTTCAATATATTCTATTATTATTATCATTATTATTATTATTATTATTATTATTATTGTATTATTTTATTTAGCTAATGAAACGTATAATATATTGCTGCTTTGAATAGAATAAACGTTATTGTCAAAAGTACATTAAAGGAACTCCAGTTCTTAGCGCCTTTATTTTCTAGAAGTACTTTTATTTGCCAATGTATGTTCTGAGCAGTGCAGATACGATGTTGAGCAGTGAGCACCTTGCCTGTTGAACTCCTCCCACTCACTATTTAAACCCACAATGTCAGCACGCGCGCAGATTCAGTCTGCAGAACTTGATCTTGAACAACACGAGTGGAAAACATTGGAAATAAACCCAATATCTGAAATACAACTATCAACAAGGTAAGACTTGTCTTTATTTAGTTATGTGAAGGTTTATTCATTCATTACAAAAGTATTAGCATAATGGATTTTTAACATTTTCATAACAATGTATTTAACAGGGGGTTATAACAAATATATAATTCACTTTTTTTGGTGTGTTTTAAAATGCAATATCCATTAATTTCTGCTATATTCAACATGTTAATTGACTTTTTATTACATCTTCTGCTTTTTCCAAAGGTTTCATCCAATATCCTGACACATTTGGATATCTGAGACACACTCTTGGGAACATATTTCTTTTTTTGCCTTACTTGTTTCCCTGTTTTGGGATTAAACCTCACTCAGTGCCCAGTCGCCCCCTCCTCCAGAGAGGGAGTAACTGCTCCACTTTTGGCCGGAGATGCAGCCCCTTATCCGGCTCGCTGTGTATTGCATCAGCCTGCTTTCCCTCCAACAGCTGCTGGCTCTATCGGCGGAAGAAAGTCCCGACAGCAACAGGTAGGAAGATCCATGATAAACGCACCTGGAGCCGCATTACTCCATTAATGTACATATTATCGCTCCATGCGCAATTAGAAGCCACTACTTTGCCACTTTGACCGGCTTTTTTGGCGTTCAACGTGCAGAGTTATTCCCATTTGTAAATTTAAATTAGCTACAAAGGCGGTTTAAGGTTTCGCATTTAAGCCAATAGATCATTTTTCATCAGTTTTAAACATGACTCGGCATTCCTAAATCTCACCTTTCCGTATTTGAATGTATTTTTGTTCATTTTATTCAGAAAGTTAACGCATTTAAGCTGACAGGTAGGAGGAGGACACCCCGTTGTATTCATGCTCTTCATGTATAAACGCACCTGGACCCGCATTACTCAATTAATTACTACATATTATCGCTCCATCCGCAATTAAAAAGGTACTACTTTGCCATTTTTACAGGCTTTTTTGGCGTTTAAAGCGCAGGGTTATTTCAATTGTTCAGTAGTCATTGTGCAGATCATTTCAGAATAATATATATGATATGTTTTATAATGATTGATCAGCTTGTGAATTTACTCCAGGTGGAACTATAGTCTGATGTTAGAGTTGATTATATTTCACATCATTCATCCAGATCTGTAAAGTAACTAAAGGTATTAAATACATGTAGTGGAGTAGAAGTACAAAGTAGCATGACATGGAAATACTTAAGTAACATTTAAGTACCTCAAAATGTAAGTATCATCTATCTAAGTTACTTTATGCGATTGCGTATTCAATTAGTTTTTTTTAATGACATTAGCCTTTAATGTGTAAATATGCCACGTCATTAAGCTACAAAGCGTTTGCAATTCAAACCAACAGATCATTTTTCACACTGCATTTCTAAATCTTTTTTTTCTTATCTGTTTTAAGATTTTTGTTAACTTGATCTATTAAGTCAACGCAGCTAAAGGCAGAGTTGAGCAATGAAATCAAAATAGGCTACTGTCTGTAAAAGTGAAAGTGCTGTCTCGGGCAGATAATGGATACAACTGCAAGGTCATAGGCTCTCATGATACAGTAAACAAAAATCTCCCTCCTTGATAAGCTCTGCTGGATCAGCTGCGTGACAGTATCAGGCATATTAAAAAAAAAAGAAAAAAAACTATTTTATTCTATACAATATATCTTGTTTTCAGTTTCCTATAGTGCTTGTAACAGTTTACAGTGACCTCCCTGTGTTTGTTGTTTCCAATCGGCCCCCACGTTTCACATTAGTCGAGCACAAATTAGGTTAAAGTTGACAGCAAGTGATCATGAGGTTGTGCAAGATTAAATCTATTTTACATTCTACATTTAACAGAAGTAAATGTGTGCCATATTTGACAACAAAGGTAATTTATAAGCATCACTTTCGATCCCATCAACGATCACATGAATTCAGGGGCGGACTGGCCATTGGGAATACCGGGAGTTTTCCCGGTGGGCCGGTACCGAAGTGGGCCGGTCGGACAATTCACTAGCACCCCCCCGTTGACAAAGTGGGACAACCAGTTTCTCCCGCAATTAGGCTGTAAATCCCAGCATTGTGAGGAGGACCTTTGTAAAGGATCCCGTGACTTTCACCTGTACTTTTCCACTCTTTAAGTGGCGGTCTGACACACGCAGTACAGTCTACCTGGTTTAATGAGTGAGGAAAGCCACGATGCAACACGCCTGAGTATTTTTGCTTTGATTTATGTGGAAGAGCTGGTGTTTGAATGCCCTCTTCTGGTGGAGTTTGGATCTACAGATGCTTGTGTTTGCACAAGGAAGAAATGAGGGCCAAGTTATGTGGGGGCCCTAAAGAAAAAGGCAAGGAGGCCCCTGAAAACTACCCTGGTCATTTTTTACAATCAGTAAAAAATGCCTTATATTAGGACTGCAAAGCGATTATTTTCAATATTAGTCTATACAGTTTAAAACCATAGAGAGTCCAAGTTGATGTCTTTACACGTCTTGTTTTGTCAGTCCAGAAAAATCATGACACCTCCATATTTGAGAATCAAAACAGCTGACATTTCTGCGTAAAAAAATGTACTTTAACGTTAAATCTATCATCAAAATAGTTGCCGATCAATGTTCTATCCAAAGACTTGTTAATGCAGCTCTAGCTGACAAATCAGGAATGATGCAGCAGTGCTGCTACTGCTATTATTTGAAGACAGCTGTGATATTTTCAGTGTTTTTTTAATAGATTATGTCGGGTATTTTCCATCGACAGTTAGTGTAGAGAGAGACACGAGGAACAAAGATCCCCAGCTGTATTTTTGTAGTATGGACTTTTACCATGAGAGTAGCAGAGCGCTGATGTGGTGGTGCTGGTTAAATCAGTTACAAAGGTAATTGATATGATCCAACAGTTGTGAAGAAAAGCTTTTAAAGAAAGTACTGGACATGTAATACTGATTATACAACAGTGTAAGAAGATCTCGGTGTGATATTTTCCTTCAGGTCGCCATCTGTTGCTCTTGTTTGTGTTATTGAATACCTGCTGCTGAATCTCACCGAGATAAAGGGAAGCTGGTTGTGTTGCTCTGTCCTCCACTTCAGTTCTGTCTGAATCTGTCATTACCGGCATGGGTCATCATTACTGAGGTTTTATATCTCTCAGTCTGGGAGAAAATGTTCAGAAGTTGTATGTAATATAAATAGATTGCTTCATATCTCAACAGGACATTAAGTAACGTCCTAGTAAAAACTAAAAAGATGCATCACATGGACTTAAAGCAGCCTCAGGATGCTTAAAGCTTATCTAAACCTTGACAAAGCACATAATCACTGGCTTCACAATGGTGGTCTATGGTGCACCAATCAAGGTCCAAATCAATGCAATGTTAGTCCTTCCATTAGATCAGACTTCATGTAGATCGATAATTCCCATTCGGACTTAAAATAATGTGCCTGAAGCTGACTGCCAATCCCCGTGTTGTTGAGCATGATGTCATTCTTAAAAGGCCTTAACATTGTCACAGTATATACAAATATATTTCCCTTAACACCAATGTGAGAGGTTTCCCTCCTTCCGTAAATCCTCCCGCTTCACTAGCATCCACATATCTCTCTCCTTGTTTATTGTTTTTCCATAAATGTCTCGTGTGGATTTTATGAGGACAGTAAATTCCATCGACTAACAGCACATCCTGTTCTGTTCCAAAAAACATGTCGACAGCATGATAATAACAAAACATGACTACTTAAAATGTCTTTCTCCTGCTGGACACAGACAATGTCTGAGCTCAGATGTCTTTCATACTTTCCCTTTTTGTCTTTGAGGCCATGCGATGCCTCTGTGTCCCGATAAGGACACGACAAAATCCCATCAAGATGCTTCGACAACGCGCTGTCCAAACAAGGAGAAATTGCACGTTCCTTGGATCACACGCAACACATACCCTTCATTGTCACTTTATGTTGGGCATTCTTTTGTCAGGGAACATTTCTGCAGCATAACGAAACTCCATAAGTGGAAAGGCAGCTCATTGCGTCCAGACTTAAAGTGGACCTATCATGCTATATTTGAATAATATATTGTAGGGCCATACCTATATAAAACATGTCTGTGAAGGTTTTTTTTCAAAATACCAAACAGATCATGCATTTTAGCCATGCCTCATTTCGCTCTATTTGCTCTTTTTTAGCCCTGTTTTTGCAAGGGCTGATTCTGTGAGAAGTCTTCTTCGCTGCTTTTGTGGCAGACTACAGCGCCACTTACAGGCCTGGCATATGTACTACAGCGTCTCCAGCGCTTTCGAGCGGCAATGGCCGTGGCCGTCTCCTCCTGATAGGTGGAGAGCTGGCCATATAGGCGGAGCTCCCCGTTTCTGACGTCAGATCAATTTCAAATCTGTATCAGTCTGGATCAGCTCCGTTGCTGCCCCGTTTTTAGAGATTTGGGTATGGAGGAAAAGAGAGAGGGTTGTGTTTTCTGACACTTGGTGAGTTCCCCGACACACCGGGGACACATGTTCATGTATAAAAGATACAAAAGTGCATTTTGCATGATAGGTCCCCTTTAATACATATAAAGCTGATTTGCGGCAAAGATTGGTTTGGAACTGGGCATGATACATGACTATTAAAGCAAAAAAAAACAATGTTTATCCTCCAAACAATTCGATAAATCTTTATACTTGGTTCTGCAAAGCGTAGGGTTCAACGTAGATACTCTTCACATAATATTTACCTGAAAAACAGACTGAATTCAACAAGCTGGCTTCCTGCTTTGTTGATGCAGATGGCTTTTTGGTCCATCCTCTTAATCTCTATTCTGACATGTTGACACCTTATCAAGGAACAACAAGAACATCACTATCTCTTTATTGTGAGTTCAGTGTCAGAAAATATAATATGCTTGCAGAATGATTGAAACCAGGACTAGCTCTGCTGACAATCAGGCCTCTTCTTGCATGTCTTGCAAAACAGGACTTTTGGCTTGGAAATATATGTGCGGTATAAACAGTTGTGTGGCTTCATGGAGGTAAATCCGACCGAACACACGCTGAGGTTGAGGAGAGTGAAAGCCGGCAAAGAATTCCACCGTGGATTAAGAGCTAAATCCCACCTTTAAAGAGCTGTTTCCTTCACACAGAAAGACACACTATTGTGGAGGCATGCACATGTATATTATATAACCTTATAGTGGGATTGTGCATCAAAAGATTCAAGAAACAAATGGGGCCTCTGAGAAAAGAGGAACCATGCTGTTTGATGATTATACTGTCCACTGATATCAGAGCAGACATATCATTTTTTTATAACCCGGCATCTGGGTCTTTTACTGGCTTTACTAACTATTCAATGTCTGGTTTGGCTTGCATTAAGTTAATCACATACAACTTAAGAGGTTATGAAAGCAGGACTGCTCCCAAACAAGTAAGAAGAGTGTTTTGTTTGTAATAAACACAGACAACAATCCCACTATTGTTTCCTGTTTAGAGATTACTAATGAATGTACCATATGTACTGCTGATTAAGCTCAGCCTCTACGGTACTAGGGTTAGGGTTCAGAAGGTCTTTTCCCAATGGTTGTTGTTATTGGACGGTAGAATCACTTTGGAAACAATTCCCTTTACACCTTTTTAACATTGGGATTAGGGGGCTGTTCCTGAAATTTGAGGAAATTCACGAGATGTCATGCCCACTCCAAATCGATGTTTGGCCATCCCACCTTTGCAACTCGTTGTCATTCCTAACGCTTCACATACGAACACTTTGTCAGGACTCTTTGGCTTTACTGTCTGATGCATTTGGATTCAAACCATGGCGCTCATAACCCTAACCCTAACCCTGACCCTAACCCTGACCCTAACCCTAACCCTAACCCTAACCCTACCCCTAACCCTAACCCTACCCTTACAATAACACTTGGTCAGGTTCAGGATAAAAATGTTGGTTGACATGAACAGTTGGGGAAAAGTCCTGTGTTTGTTTGACCATTCCTTCTTAGACTTTTGACTATCAGCACTTGCTCCTATAGCGCCTACGAAACGTTGCTATTTGATGATAGGCTGCCTTCAGAAGTGCCACAAGAAACAGTTTTGACATGTCCGACAGATGCTTGTAACACGTCGTAACAAACCAGCGAAACCCATTCTTAAGGGAGAGTCCACCCTCTGAAAGGAAGGGCATGCCAGTTGATGCTAGCAACGCTTTAAGGTAAAACAGAACTAAAACCAAACAAGGCAGCACACTGGGATCGGTTTGGCCTAATATCAAATTGCACAATTATTAGCAATCATCTGGAGTAGAAAAGTAATTCTGTTTGAAGCCCTTAAGCTAAGACCATGCAAGTCATGGAGATAACTACAGCTGGTTGAACAAGTAACGACAAAGCAGCTTGAATATCTTTGATTGTCGCCAATCACAGAGATCTCCACTGCTCATGGAGATGTGGGACTTGGCCAAAGCCAAATTAATTGTCTTGTGAGATGAAATGTGACAGCGTGAAAGAGTTCTCTACTGCAAGAGTATCTGAAAGAAAAGAGTAGAGTCTAGAGTCTTTGAGAGGATAAAACTGGAGCTTGCCATTTCAAACTACATGCAGGAGTTAAAATAAAATATGAAACTAAAAGAGAATTAGAGTTAAGAAATGATAGGGTAGTACTTTTAGCAGATACTCTAGAGGTGAAAGCATGGTTGTCATTGATAGCCAAGGGACAGTTTTTCTAGTGTTTACTGCCAAAACTGGATTGCCAAGTGATCCAAACTCTCATAATCCATGGGGCCCAAAGGCTCCATGTTTAGTGTGTGCTCATTTCTTTCATTTCACAAATGATTAAGGGAATGCAAGGCAAGTTTATTTATATAGCACCTTTCAACACAAGGCATTTCAAAGTGCTTTACAAAAATGATATGGCTTTACAAAAATGATATGTACCTCCTGAGCACTATGTACCATTACTTGAGCACTTTATAAACCGGAGGTGGAAGAAGTAGTCAGGTCCTTTTCTGTTTTAGTGGGATTTTGTGCATGTAAACCAGTGCTCTCTTGTGAAAATAGCTTTCCTGTACAGTGGAATACGGCTCTCTCTCTGCAGATGGGTGTAACTTGGTGATGTGGCATTATGGCACACCAAGTCTGTCCCTGAAATAGTGCTCGCCTCCGTCTGTGGCATTACGCAACTATTTATTCAGCCACTGACAGTGTTGCACAGCCGGTCCTCTCCAGACTTAATGCTGTTAGCTTCACATTTCACACAGGGATCCCAAAGCAACCACAGCACTGAGAAATAAACCTCCAACCAGAAAGGATGAGTTCATGGTGAAATAATAAACAGTCAGCACTTCACACAGACTTTTTATAATTAGATTCTGCTTCTGGAAAATATTGAGAAACCTGATGCAGTTTTTTCCCTTTGAAAGCAACAGCAGATAGTTTTGCTAGTATGCAACATGTTCATCCTATTTATCTGCTGGCTATCCCTTTGCTTTTCCCAGACTTTCAGCAGAGGTAACCGACCTGAGTCACGCTGCTCTGTACAAACACAGCGGGGACAGTTCAGGGAAGAAGCTGCAGGGTCAAGTTGCCAGAAGTCTTGGTCAAACAATGAACAGATGGCCAGTTAGTTGTGGCTGCTGAACGAAGGCGCTGAAAAAAGTGACATTTGAACATATCATTAGCATCTTGTCTTTCTGGAAATGACATCCCGTTTGCTCTGGACCACGCACACAAATCCCTGTCAACAGCTTGAGTTGCACTGAAAAAACTGCAACTTTGACTTTAATTTAATGTATTATGTCAACAGATTTCACATAACTTTATTAGGTTAGTTGAAAGCAACAATGTAAAGTTTTTAAATAACAACTATTAGGTTTAACTTAATGTTATTGCTTAACCTAATACAGTTGTGTGAAATCTGCTGACATAATACATTTAATTAAAGTCAACGGTTCAGTTTTTTCAATGTGGAATTATTTTCTATTTACTAACATTTGTACAAAGACAACACATACAACATTATTTTGAATTGCAGCCAATGAATAGGTCTTGGTGGTAGTAGCAGTTTCCATAGATTCTCAAAACTACTACCATCACTACTATAGGAGTTATCAGGAAAATATGTATTTTGCAATTTGGATAAAGTGAGCCGTTAAAGAGGGAAACTGTGTGGCTGCTGTGCAGAGATCAGTCAGTCCAGTTAAGTTTCTGTTATGTATTTTTAGCCCCACTGAGCCTCGGCTGGTTTAATCTCCCATAGCGACCGTTTTCTGGATCCCAGCTGGGCATTAAAATGCAACGAGGTGCTGGTTTTGTATAATGTAATAAGCGAGGCACACTCAGAGCCGCCTCTGTGGTTTTTCGCAACATGTGAAAAGCCATTAACTCTTTGGTTGTACATTAGGAGATGACATGGTGTTCATGGGCCCCTCTGTGTTCAGACAGCATGCAATAATGATTTGTTTATCAAAGCTGCTTTGTACGCCTAATCGGATTCCTGCAGAATTACCTGTGTCCCTAAAACATTAGTTGTTATAGTAACAATGATGGCAGGTGCATGCATGACCGTCCTCAGTCTATCACTCTGCGATGCATTGGTGAAGCGTGACGGAAAATACAGGCTCATTCGAAGTTTTTTTAACTGAATAGCTAAGATTGGGAATGTTGGTTTGTCAAGAACGTATTTCCTGACGTATTAGAACAGTAGTCATAGAAAAAATGTTGAAAAATCTTGAACTTGTAGAACATAGAACAAAATGTTGAACTTGTGTTAACCACAGACCAAAGCATTGTCTCCAGGCAACAGCTTTCTCCTCCATTTTACAATTTTACGATATGAATGAAAGACTCACACGGCTTTCTTTTATTTCTCCTCAGGTTGGACATCATCAACAAGCTCATGGGTCTTACAGAGGACAACACTAGACCTTCAAGAAGCCTGACTCACAACAATGTCCGTTCTTCAGCCCTGAAACAAGCCCCAAAATGGCTGCCTGGTTTCCTGAGACTCCGACCAGCTTCTGGAGTTCGCACATCCCCACCAAGTCTGGCATGGGCTCGACCCAGGGATGATTCTCCCAGGTCTTCGAGACTTCGTCGTCACGCTCATTCGGGACCGCGGAGTAGTCGCCATTACCCCCAAAACGCCCAGCTGATGAGAGTCGGTTGCGTCCTGGGAACCTGTCAAGTGCAAAACCTCAGCCATCGGCTCTATCAGCTGATTGGTCAGAGCGGCAGAGAAGACTCCTCCCCCATCAACCCCAGGAGCCCCCATAGTTACGGATGAGAAAGTAAACACCCCCAAAAAACACCCACAGCAAGTCTAACACTGAAACAACTGAACTGTTGACTTTCACACGACTGTATTGGGTTGGTTGAAAGCAATAATATTAAGTTCAACTTAATATTATGGCTTTCAACCAACTTAATGACATAATACATTTAATTCAACGTTTCAGTTCTTTCAGTGTATCCAGATCTCCATTTATTTATCTTTTAATGTATTATTGGTAGAATTTGCATTAGTTTTCGATGTAGTCCTTGTTTATTTATCTGAATATGATAGTTATACTCCTATGTTTTGCCTCCCTAGTTTCTGTTTGAATTCAATATCATCACCGCCAATGTGAGTTCTCCCACTAGTGCTGCAGATAGCTGTAAAAATCTTTCAAAAAGTGGATACAAGCACCAAAATTGGGCCATTTATTTAAAAAAAGCCACAAAATTGCGACATTTTACCCAAGATGGCCGTCATTTCCAGCCGATAAAAACTGTATTTTACACCAGAATTTTAACAACTGGACCAATTCTGTGATTTCAGTATTGAATTATTTGTTTTGGACTATGGGGAAGTCAAATTTAGAAACTTCTACCGAGCTTCTTCATGGCATTTTAAACACTTGAAATGGCAGCCATCTTGGATTTTTGACAGGCTTTTTTAAAAGAGAAACCCTCAAAGGAGTTTCATTTGCCAATTTTAGTACTTGTGTCCACTTTTGAAAGATTCCCCTGGTATATTCAATATTCTGCAGCACTAACCCAACACCATCCTTAGATCTGCTCCTGCCTGAACTCTGACCCCTCCAACAGTTCATTGAACACTTATAAGCCCCTGATGTGGATTTCAAGCTGCTGGAGCCATGTCAAAACCAATGTATTCCCAAGACCCCGTAAACAACCCGATGAACCCGTTTACCTTTTTTTGCACGCCTCCCTTTTTTGTCAACGTTGCGGCTCCCAGGTCGTTTAACAACTGAACACGGACATCCCTTAAATATTCCACTATAGCCTTGTGTTTCGGGACCACAGTTTACTTTTGAAACAAACCACAGCACTTTGGTTACACCGGAGCATTCAGAGGACTTAAAGTCAACGCTGGCAATGAAAATGTAAAAGAAGAGGGGCAGCAGCCTTGAGAAGGAGTCATAGAAAACCCAAAAGGATCAGTTTCAGTGTTGCCTGTTGGAGGGGCCAAAGATCAAGGCTTTTTCTCCGCAGGAGGCCAGATATTTGCCTTTTCACGTGATTCATACGTTTTCCTTGCAAGTCAAGACTTTGGGTTGACAGCAGTTTAATATCCCTTTAGGAGGGGGGTCCTCAGCATTGACGTTTACAATAATTAAATGGTTGGCTCACCTAAAATACACTTCTGGTATTATTATCCCCTTACTTTGCATGATGTTTTGGGGGATTTAACATGGATTCTTATTATGGAAACTATTTTCAATGCCTTTTTTCTAGTGCTTGACAACATACCTTCATTGTTTTGCGTTAGAAAGTCCAGCAGTAATGGTGCAGAAGAATGTAGAAATGAAGGACAACAGTTCCTCACATTTCCTTATAGACAACACAATTCTGTAATGATGTGCACTCTTATTGTTAAATGGGTTTAAAGTAGTCGTGAAATGCCCACTAACGACTGTTTTTGTTATGGCATGAGTCCATAGTGACAAAAATGCTAGGTGGAGGTACTCAAAATAGCAAAGCACCGTCAAAAATACATTCCCAGACATTCCCGACTTTCTATGTTTGTCTGTCTCTGAAATAGTGGCCGGGTGACGGACTGAAAATAAGTCAAGCTCTCAAATTTGAGAGTCATTAAAAAAATCTAGTTTTTGGGCAAGGAACACAATTATGTTACATATTATTTGCCGACTTCAATTTCAATTATTTACTTTATGTTGGCCTCATTTTAAGTTATACAGAAGGAATACATGAGCTGTTTTATGTGCACTTTTATCTGGATTATCACCGAAGCATTTTTACTCTTTGTATCTTTGCGTATAACTTCACAAAGTATGGTATCCCTAAGAGGCATTAGTTTGAACTCACCAAATACCTGGCAATACTTGACAAATCTAATGACTTTACATGTGATCTACATCTTATTATAATGTTCATAACTTAATCTGTGTCTTCTCATTGCTTTGTTTCACATTTAGTAGCTCTTTCCTGGCTTTCCCTTTTCCTTTCCTTTCTCTCTATAATCATGGAGGTCAGAGGTTAAAATCCTTGGTCTTAAATCTAATCTGTTCAAAGGCTTGCTGAAGTCAAACATGCCACTCTCTCTGCTGTAATGGAGCTAATTAATGTCTCATGACGGATCATTAAAAGGCTTTTCAAATGCTAAAAAATCCTGGTGGATCACTTTTTTTTTTCCTCCTCACTTTTTAAATATGATTTCAGACACATTTAAGTGCGTATGTGTTTAGCCTATCAGGACACTTATCTCCTGTGTTTGATCTGTCCCCTTTTTTTTCTGGCGCAGTTTGTTTTTGTGAAGTCAAAAGTTGCGTCATGTCCAAGTTGTGTGAGCAAACTGTGCACGACCGCTAATACCTCCCCGTAAAAACACACCTACAGCTGTCATGTTGCGAAGGAATGAGTGAATAGAAGTGTAAAATGTGTGTTAGTTTTGTAAGTTAGTGTAGATTCAGGGTCACAGGAAAGCAC
>CM062283.1:6547211-6552211 GCA_031216635.1 Dissostichus eleginoides | reverse complement strand
TTTTCTACTTTCACTTGAGGAAAATTTTGAATGCAGGACTTTTACTGTAACAGAGTATTCCTACACTCTGGTACTTCTACTTTTACTCAAGTACAAGGTATGAGTACTTCTACTTTTACTCAAGTACAAGATCTGAGTACTTCTACTTTTACTCAAGTACAAGATCTGAGTACTTCTACTTTTAGTGGCGGTGGTGGCGAAGTCCACAGGGACTTGGCTTGGCAACTGGAAGGTCACCAGTTCAAGTCCCGGAAAAACCAAGTGCTACCGAGGTGTCCCTGAGCAAGGCACCGTTCCCTACACTGCTCCCCGGGCGCCGTACATAATGGCAGCCCACTGCTCCTAACACTAGGATGGGTCAAACGCAGAAATTCGGCAAATTCGTTACATAGTAGGCCTACCTGTACTACGTAATGACAATAAGTTGAATCTTCTTCTTCTCAAGTACAACATCTGAGTACTTCTCCCTCCTCTGCCGATCGATTTAGTTGCATCTTACGAGGTGGTTGCAGATTGCAGCCACGGATGTGAAAAGAGAAGTGATTAAGGATTGGTGGCAGGCTTGTTCATTCCTGCATCTTAAAGGTAGGGTAGGTAATTCACTTCAGAAACACCTTTTGTTATATTCCATGGAATGCTCTTAACATCCCGATAGCAATGAATATATGAAATATATTAGCCGGCCCGTCTAAAATAACTGGATGGCCTACCTGCCTGTCAGCCTTCCATCTCGTGCACAAACTTATCTCGTGCCCTCATTGGTCATGTGCGCGTTCGTGTGTGTTGGAGGAGGGGCTCTGTAAGGAAGTCTGAAGGAAGGGGCAGATTTTTTCCAGCTGCGTACTTTCAAATTCTAGCGCACTTGAGCTGGTTTTCCATTCCAGCTGCAATAATACAAAACAAAACGTCTGCCTGCTCTCCACAATGATCAATAAGAGCGAACGGATGGTCAAAGTAAGGTACAAATAAACAGAATCACACGAAGCCTGGTTAGTGTTGCCTGACTTTATAAAGTGTTTTTTTCTTTAATAAGTGTGTGGTTGCGTTCTAGTCACTTTGCTCAGCACTACGCTTGTTACAACTTTTATTTGCCGTACTCACCTTTAACTGTTAGCTCAGGTTAATCTCGCCCCCCTCCAACGTAAGCGTGAAGTATGCGATTCTTGCTTATAAACCGGCAATTTTTTGGTGCTTGAAACAAACCGGATTCCGGAGCTTAGAGGCGGCTCTGCTGCAGTGTGAACAGGAAAAACCGGTGCTTTTCAGGCTCTAGCTCCGAACCGGCCCTGGAACCGCGTTGGTGTGAAAGCCCCGATTGACGTGAACAAAGCTCCTTTGGCATGATCTTAACACTGGAACCGCCAGGGGTAGCTGTATACCTAAAACCGCCAATGGGTAAAATGTACCCGCTATTACAATGCATTGAGTCTCAAGGTCTCTCAAGGTCTCTCAAGGTCTCTCTCTCAAGGTCTCTCAAGGTCTCTCTCTCAAGGTCTCTCTCTCTCAAGGTCTCTCAAGGTCTCTCAAGGTCTCAAGGTCTCTCTCTCTCTCAAGGTCTCTCAAGGTCTCAAGGTCTCTCTCTCTCAAGGTCTCTCAAGGTCTCAAGGTCTCTCTCTCAAGGTCTCTCAAGGTCTCAAGGTCTCTCAAGGTCTCAAGGTCTCTCTCTCTCAAGGTCTCTCAAGGTCTCAAGGTCTCTCTCTCTCAAGATCTCTCAAGGTCTCAAGGTCTCTCTCTCTCAAGGTCTCTCAAGGTCTCAAGGTCTCTCTCTCTCAAGGTCTCTCAAGGTCTCTCAAGGTCTCAAGGTCCTCTCTCTCAAGGTCTCTCAAGGTCTCAAGGTCTCTCTCTCTCTCAAGGTCTCTCAAGGTCTCAAGGTCTCTCTCTCAAGGTCTCTCAAGGTCTCAAGGTCTCTCAAGGTCTCAAGGTCTCTCTCTCTCAAGGTCTCTCAAGCTCTCAAGGTCTCAAGGTCTCTCTCTCTCAAGGTCTCTCAAGGTCTCAAGGTCTCTCTCTCTCAAGGTCTCTCAAGGTCTCTCGAGGTCTCAAGGTCTCTCTCTCTCAAGGTCTCTCAAGGTCTCAAGGTCTCTCTCTCTCTCAAGGTCTCTCAAGGTCTCAAGGTCTCTATCGTGTATTGAATCTATCTCTCTCTCAAGATCTCTCAAGGTCTCAAGGTCTCTCTCTCTCAAGGTCTCTCAAGGTCTCAAGGTCTCTCTCTCTCAAGGTCTCTCAAGCTCTCAAGGTGTCAAGGTCTCTCTCTCTCTCAAGGTCTCTCAGGTCTCAAGGTCTCTCTCTCTCAAGGTCTCTCAAGGTCTCAAGGTCTCTCTCTCTCAAGGTCTCTCAAGGTCTCAAGGTCTCTCTCTCTCAAGGTCTCAAGGTTTCTCAAGGTCTCAAGGTCTCTCTCTCTCAAGGTCTCTCAAGCTCTCAAGGTCTCTCAAGGTCTCAAGGTCTCTGAAGGTCTCTCAAGGTCTCAAGGTCTCTCTCTCTCAAGGTCTCTCAAGGTCTCAAGGTCTCTCTCTCTCTCAAGGTCTCTCAAGGTCTCTCAAGGTCTCAAGGTCTCTATCGTGTCTTGAATCTATCTCTCTCTCAAGGTCTCTCAAGGTCTCAAGGTCTCTCAAGGTCTCAAGGTCTCTCTCTCTAAAGGTCTCTCAAGGTCTCAAGGTCTCTCTCTCTCAAGGTCTCTCAAGGTCTCTCAAGGTCTCTCAAGGTCTCAAGGTCTCTCTCTCTCAAGGTCTCTCAGGTCTCAAGCTCTCTCAAGGTCTCTCAAGGTCTCAAGGTCTCTCTCTCTCAAGGTCTCTCAAGGTCTCTCTCTCTCAAGGTCTCTCAAGGTCTCTCAAGGTCTCTCTCTCTCAAGGTCTCTCAAGGTCTCTCAAGGTCTCTCAAGGTCTCAAGGTCTCTCTCTCTCTCAAGGTCTCTCAAGGTCTCTCAAGGTCTCTCAAGGTCTCTCAAGGTCTCAAGGTCTCTCTCTCTCTCAAGGTCTCTCAAGGTCTCAAGGTCTCTCTCTCTCAAGGTCTCTCTCTCTCAAGGTCTCTCAAGGTCTCAAGGTCTCTCAAGGTCTCAAGGTCTCTCTCAAGGTCTCTCAGGTCTCAGGTCTCTCAAGGTCTCTCAAGGTCTCAAGGTCTCTCTCTCTCAAGGTCTCTCAAGGTCTCTCTCTCTCAAGGTCTCTCAAGGTCTCAAGGTCTCTCAAGGTCTCAAGGTCTCTCTCAAGGTCTCTCAAGGTCTCAAGGTCTCTCTCTCTCAAGGTCTCTCAAGGTCTCAAGGTCTCTATCGTGTCTTGAATCTATCTCTCTCTCAAGGTCTCTCAAGGTCTCAAGGTCCTCAAGGTCTCTCTCTCTCAAGGTCTCTCAAGGTCTCAGGTCTCTCTCTCTCAAGGTCTCTCAAGGTCTCTAGGTCTCTCTCTCTCAAGGTCTCTCAAGGTCTCTCAAGGTCTCAAGGTCTCTCTCTCTCAAGGTCTCTCAAGGTCTCTCAAGGTCTCTCTCTCTCAGGGTCTCTCAAGGTCTCAAGGTCTCTCTCCCTCAAGGTCTCTCAAGGTCTCTCTCTCTCAAGGTCTCAAGGTCGCTCTCTCTCAAGGTCTCTCAAGGTCTCAAGGTCTCTCTCTCTCAAGGTCTCTCAAGGTCTCAAGGTCTCTCAAGGTCTCAAGGTCTCTCTCTCTCAAGGTCTCTCAAGGTCTCAAGGTCTCTCAAGGTCTCTCAAGGTCTCAAGGTCTCTCTCTCTCAAGGTCTCTCAAGGTCTCAAGGTCTCTCTCTCTCAAGGTCTCTCAAGGTCTCAAGGTCTCTCTCTCTCTCAAGGTCTCTCTCTCTCAAGGTCTCTCAAGGTCTCAAGGTCTCTCTCTCAAGATCTCTCAAGGTCTCTCAAGGTCTCTCAAGGTCTCAAGGTCTCTCAAGGTCTCTCAAGGTCTCTCAAGGTCTCTCTCTCTCAAGGTCTCTCAAGGTCTCAAGGTCTCTCAAGGTCTCTCAAGGTCTCAAGGTCTCTCAAGGTCTCTCAAGGTCTCAAGGTCTCTCAAGGTCTCAAGGTCTCTCTCTCAAGGTCTCTCAAGGTCTCTCTTTCTCAAGGTCTCTCAAGGTCTCAAGGTCTCTCTCTCTCAAGGTCTCAAGGTCTCTCAAGGTCTCTCAAGGTCTCAAGGTCTCTCAAGGTCTCTCTCTCTCAAGGTCTCTCAAGGTCTCAAGGTCTCTCTCTCTCAAGGTCTCTCAAGTCTCAGGTCTCTCTCTCTCAAGGTCTCAAGGTCTCTCAAGGTCTCAAGGTCTCTCTCAAGGTCTCTCAAGGTATCTAGGTCTCTCTCTCTCAGGTCTCTCAAGGTCTCTCAAGGTCTCAGGTCTCTCTCTCTCAAGGTCTCTCAAGGTCTATCAAGGTCTCAAGATCTCTCTCTCTCAAGGTCTGTCAAGGTCTCAAGGTCTCAAGGTTTCTCTCTCAAGGTCTCTCAAGGTCTCAAGGTCTCTCTCTCTCAAGGTCTCTCAAGGTCTCTCTCTCTCAAGGTCTCTCAAGGGCTCAAGGTCTCTCTCTCTCAAGGTCTCTCAAGGTCTCAAGGTCTCAAGGTCTCTCTCTCTCAAGGTCTCTCAAGGTCTCAAGGTCTCTCTCTCTCAAGGTCTCAAGGTCTCTCAATGTCTCTCAAGGTCTCAAGGTCTCTCAAGGTCTCTCTCTCTCAAGGTCTCTCAAGGTCTCAAGGTCTCTCTCTCTCAAGGTCTCTCAAGGTCTCAAGGTCTCTCTCTCTCAAGGTCTCAAGGTCTCTCAAGGTCTCAAGGTCTCTCTCAAGGTCTCTCAAGGTCTCAAGGTCTCTCTCTCTCAAGGTCTCTAAAGGTATCAAGGTCTCTCTCTCTCAAGGTCTCTCAAGGTCTCTCAAGGTCTCAAGGTCTCTCTCTCTCAAGGTCTCTCAAGGTCTATCAAGGTCTCAAGATCTCTCTCTCTCAAGGTCTCTCAAGGTCTCAAGGTCTCAAGGTTTCTCTCTCAAGGTCTCTCAAGGTCTCAAGGTCTCTCTCTCTCAAGGTCTCTCAAGGTCTCTCTCTCTCAAGGTC
>CM062283.1:6508296-6546211 GCA_031216635.1 Dissostichus eleginoides | reverse complement strand
ATAATTAACTTTCATTTTAGACTCCTTTATACTTCTACTCTAACACTTTTTTTACACGCCAATTTTGTACTTTTTACTCCACACATTCATTTTACAGAATTATTCACTAGCTGCTTTAAAGAAATCAGATTTTGACATCGAAAAAACTTAAGATTTTTTTTTTTTAAATATGATTATTTGGTATAGATTAAACCACCCAACATTATATTTAAAAACATTTCGCAGTTCCAGCTTCTTAAATGTGAAGATAGAAAGATTTTGCAATAAGTACTTCTACCCCTAAGTACATTTTTCTAATCGTACTTATATATTTTACCATCTTGATGCAGTACTTTTACTGGAAATGTAGTATTTTTACAGTGTGGTATTCGTACGTTTGCTTAAGAATCGGAATACTTTTTCCACCACTGACTCCTAGTTATGTTCCCTTACAAACAGAACAGGTTGAGGGTCTTTTCCTCCGGTGTGAGTGTTCATAACTTCAGTGCCATGCCGTTTAGGAGGTGACAGACTCTTATTATAACCCTCAGAGGAGCGAGGAAATCATGTACTGTAGATCTGAACCCTCGGCTGAATCAGGAGTCCTCTGTCCTCCGAGGGCTTCGACAGATTTCTCTCTCAGTAACAGTCTTTACGACCGATAAGAGAGGTGTGTGTGTGTGCGTGTGTGTGCGTGTGTGTGCGCTTCAAAGAGACAGCATCCACTGGACCAGAAAAGACTCTTATCTATTAACTCCTGACACTGATGCTGCGTTCACGTGCTGTGGGAACTTTGGCTCAAGTGTTTATTCATGTGAAGTCTGAAGAACTTGTGATGTATTTATCTTCAAATCTGTATTGTATTCTTCTTTGGCATAGATCTCCACAAACTATTAATGTTATTTATTTTTGACTCAATCCCACAAACGCATTGCAAAGAAAGGAACTTGAAATAGGTGATCTTAAACTAGTAACATTCTGATTATTATATATTATTATTAATGTGTGTTTCAGGCATCATCAATTTATGTTGTGTTTTAGTTTCCTTTGTATATTTAAATGTAGTGTAAATACGTGTCTTTGTTATTCTTTAATGCTAAATAGTTTATTCTTTTTATAATCGTTATATTTCTGACCTTCACAACTTACGTTTGCACCAACATACACCAAAGCAAAATCCTTGTAGGTGTAAACGTACAATAACTTCAATTCTGAAATGAAAAGGGAACAAGAATTAAACTGACGTCTTTATGTCAAAATAGATTTCCATTACAATCACAACCCTTTGGAGTTGTGGTTTTAAGAAAGGAGGATCCAACACGTCAACACAGTGTGGGACGGCCCAATAGTAAATACTTGTTGGCATAAGGCTTATAAAGAAATTGTCCTCATATTTGGAACAAAAATGTATTTTAATTTGGACGAACTCTTCTTCGGTTTTCTGCACTCAACATCCACAAATATGAAAACAAAATACTTCTTTGGGATGTTGAGTGTAGCTGCGAGGAAAGCAATCACAAAGAAATGACAGCCCATCTATAGATGATTGGTACGATAACATTTATGAAATCTTTGTAATGGAAAGAATAAGCGTCTCTATGAGGCTCCAGGAACTTACATGTGAGGACACTTGGGAGAAATGGAAAGTGTGGATTACCCCGACACGCCCTTCTTTTGTTTAACGGTTTGAATCTCTTATTTAATGATCTATACTGTCAATGTGTTATATTGAAAAGAAAACACCCCCCGGTTCTTGTGAGCTTATTGTTGTCGTTTTGTCAAGAAACGGACCACTCTGTGAAACTATTTAACTGCATATGTATGTGTACACTGAAGTGGAAATGTGATCTAAACTAAATTTAAAAAAACAACAAAAACAACACAGTGTTCCTCCGAGGAAACAATATATAATCCTTGTCACTTGAACCGGCTACGTGTCAGGTCATGTGTCGCCGGCAGACGCTCAGCTTCACTGTTGATGTTTAGCAGGAGGGTGGGGGACGTCATGCAGGGGAGGGGAAGCCATTGTTTTCTGGACCTGGAGTCGGGCGGGGATTGTTTGCGAGACTCTCCAAATCGGAGGGTGTGGTACTTCCAAGTTTATTGTGAGCAGCATCCTGTCCTCGTCACTATTAATAGAGAAACAGAAGAATATGGAGCGAGCGCTGAAGCTTACAGCTGAACCACAGGAAATCTAGGAGTAGTTCTCCACATAGTTTACAGTGCTCCACCAGCTTGACATTTGATTCATAAAAGGACACTATTGTACATTTAAGCTGCACTAATCAGTGTTTTTATATTATTTGTGTAAAGTATGAAAGGGCTGCTTGTAGTGATGAACCCACAGATAATTATACACCAACTTGACCGTTTCTTCAGCGCTACAGAAAGCATTTGTCCGCTCATTGTTCTGGTTTCACAATGTGTACTTTACTGGTTCAGTTTCATGGCCTTTCTTTTGGTTTGTTTCCATCTGCAGCTCTAACAAAAAACGTAGCACCCCAATATTTATAAACTAGCTGGTGAAAATAGTGAAAAATGGAGCAGCTAAAGACAACGCAATTCTTCATAGGAGTTGGTTGGAAAGAGAGGATATTGGACTTACATTTATAAGGTAGATCTAACCAAGTCAAAACGCAAGCAAGCCAATATGTTCCCTATAGAAAAGCGTGTGAACATGATCCGGATTTCAACAAACCGAAGCTCTTACATCTATTTTAAGCTTATAAACTACTATAAATATTATACAAATACTTCTAAATGAATGCTAATGCTCCATGTCTGCTGCATGTGTAATCAAACAATATATTAATACAAACTTTGTGATGTGAAATCGTGTCAATGTCGTGTTTAGCTTAAGAAATACTGCAGATATTCACCACAGATTGATCTCTTTTAGCAGCAATCTCTAACAATCATGTTTGTTCCTCCCCTTTAGGCTTCCTATTCAACAGCGTCTGTTCAGATGACCCTGCCACTATTGTGCCAATGAAAAATGAAACAGTAAAGCCTGCGACATTGCCCGGGCCAACTATAGGTAAACCATCTGAGACGGTGGCAACTTCTACCAGTAAGGCGAGCGTTACTTTTGGTGGCACAACTGGAGCCACCAAGCCTACGCAGGCACCAACAACTATAAAACCAACTACTGTAGCCATTGTGATTCAATCCAAACATACAGACAAGTCAAACTCCACCCCAACACCGGCACCAATTGTCACACAAAAAACACCGGCACCAACCACTGTGGCCTCTCCGACGGGAGCCGATGCCACCACCATCGCAGCACATACCACCCTCCCAACAGAGACCCCCATCCCAGTAAAGACCGACACCCCAGCACAGACCACCACCCCCAGACAGACCACCACCCCAGCAGTAACTGAAGCCAGTAAAACCTCCGGGACTCCAGCTCCTGTTACTCCTTCCGAAAACTCGGGGACAACCGAGATTGCAAAAGTCGCGACGAACTCCACGTGGACGGGGCAGCAGGCCACGACTCACAGCACCTTCACCACCAGCGACAAAGTCGGTAAGTTAAAAATCTCCTGTAGTGCTTTGTTTACTTCCTGAACTTCAATATGTAACACTCGCGCTTCTATTGGCTAGCGCTCCAACACATTGCACGTGAAGAGCGCTGAGGCACTGTTTGCTGAGGGGGTTTTTATTTCATCTAATTGTTCTTTTTTGGAAAATTCCCCTGGTTTAATATGTCTTCTAAATATGACACATCAACGACGCCTTATTCTGCTTTGCCGTATTGTGTTATACAGGTTTTTGTGCATGTAAATGGTGTGCGAAGGCTAAAATCCCAAATGTCTGGAACAAAGTGACATTATTATGTAACACTTGTGCTTCTATTGGCTAGCGCTCCAGGACATTGTATGTGATAGGGTAAGGGGCGGGACATCTCTAAGTGGTTGAAGCGGTTGAAACCAATCGGTGGTGACAGAGGGTGAAAAGAGGTGCTGCAGCACAGGCAGTATGAGAAAAATAAAGAGCTTTTTGAACATTAAAGCATGGAGACATGTCCCAGTAGAGACACTACATACTGATATACACCTGAACATCAGCAGGAGAGGACTCTTTGAAGTAGAGACACTACACACTGATATACACCTGAACATCAGCAGGAGAGGACTCTTTAAAGTAGAGACACTACATACTGATATACACCTGAACATCAGCAGGAGAGGACTTTTTGAAGTAGAGACACTACACACTGATATACACCTGAACATCAGCAGGAGAGGACTCTTTAAAGTAGAGACACTACATACTGATATACACCTGAACATCAGCAGGAGAGGACTCTTTAAAGTAGAGACACTACATACTGATATACACCTGAACATCAGCAGGAGAGGACTCTTTGAAGTAGAGACACTACATACTGATATACACCTGAACATCAGCAGGAGAGGACTCTTTAAAGTAGAGACACTACATACTGATATACACCTGAACATCAGCAGGAGAGGACTCTTTAAAGTAGAGACACTACATACTGATATACACCTGAACATCAGCAGGAGAGGACTCTTTGAAGTAGAGACACTACATACTGATATACACCTGAACATCAGCAGGAGAGGACTCTTTAAAGTAGAGACACTACATACTGATATACACCTGAACATCAGCAGGAGAGGACTCTTTGAAGTAGAGACACTACATACTGATATACACCTGAACATCAGCAGGAGAGGACTCTTTAAAGTAGAGACACTACATACTGATATACACCTGAACATCAGCAGGAGAGGACTCTTTAAAGGTTGTTGGTTTGATCCTTAGCCCATGCAGTCAACATGTTGATGTGTCCTTAGATACTAAACCCCAACTCCTGATGTCATAGCCAACAGTGTGTGAGTGTATGAGGCAGGATGTTCGTCAGCTTCTGCCTCTGTATGAATGTGTGTGTGAGTAGGTGACTTGTTTATGTAAAAGCACGTTGAGGGATTGTGAAAACTGGTAAAGCACTGTATATGCAGTTCATTAACCTAAATCAAATATTATATATGAATAAATAAATACATAACACAGATTGACCTTATTTTTATAAATGAACCAAATTAAAGTATGAGGTCAAGTCAGTTTCAAAATGACACTGACCTGAGAGAAGGGGACTGTCGTGGCGTTTCAATCCATTTCTACATTTAATATCCACTTTCCTTTATCGGGGTTGTGGGTTATGACGCGCCTCTCTTTGCTTTCAAACCAACTTTGCGGAGATCGTTGTAGCGTTGAATCACATCAGATTTATTCTCTGATCAAGGCGGCATACAAACATGAAGACAAACTTCCTCGCTTCAAAGTAACTAAAAGTTCTCCGTATCAAAAAAGAACACGGTAAAAAGACCATACCGCTTCCTGTCTAATCACACACTCAGCTGTGTCCCATTGCCATGCCATATAGGCATAAAGACATGCACGTCATTCTCGACAGCGCACATTTGACAGCAAATAAGTGAGGCTTAAATTAACATATTTTAAACCGTAGTGTGACTCACAAAAAAAATAGTTAAGAGTTTACTCTAAAGCCTTATATTAATAAGACAAACATTCAAACCATAATGATGAAAGGTAAATGGCTCTAACAGGGACATTATGTTAACTGTTGCATATTGTTCCTGGTTGAAGGTGCTGGTGAAACTACAGTGACGGCTACAAGCCATGAAGGGACGACATCATCATCATCATCGTCATCATCATCATCATCATCAAAGGCCACAGATTTTGCAGGAAACACAGGCACCACCAGGGCCTCCTCCACCCTGACGGAGAACATCCCGCCTGCAGGAGTCACCACTGGGACTATTGCTACAACCACATCCCCGCAAACCACCGTCTCCATCATCACCACCACCACCGCGGCAGCAGCTCCAGCAAAGACGTTTTCGGTAAGACATACTGCAACAGAGTGGAGCAGATATATAGTATTTGTCATTTTACTTTACTGTACTCAGTTTCTTAAAAAGGTATCATTTGTAGTACAATTTGTTGCTCCTTTCTATAAAAATGTATTGTATTCTTCTTTCTGTGTCTATTGTTGGGGTTCGCTGTATGAGCAAATCTAGTTATTAACAATTATAAATGATAAATAATATTAAAAGAACATGAATATTTACACCAAGGCAAATTCCTTGTATGTGTGACACTACTTGAGTTGGTAATAAAACGGATTCTGATTCTGAGCTGGAGCGCATTCACAAACTACAGCAAAAATGTTGACTGACGCACTTATTTTCGGACTTTTTCTTACAGTATTCGCTAAACAAAGGACACGAGGTAAGATTTAGCTTTATTTTGAGTTTTCAATCTGTTATAGGCATCAGACTGTTTCTATTCCCGCAAACAATACATGTGATAATAAACACAGTTCCTGCTCTGACACTCTTCAGGCCTCTGCTATTGTCTTGTTCATGGGAGCAGGCCCACACCCTTTCCACTGCTTTCTTCACTGACATTAACTCCCCAAAGTGTTCATTCACTTCAGAGATGAAAAATAATACTGCAACATCCTGCAGGAACAATAAGACGTGTTTTCTTTCTGAATAAAGTAGCCTAAAGTCCTTTTAGGATGCGGCAGCTTTTACATTAATTGGGTGATTCTCTGAATCGGGTGCCTTTTGGGTCTTTACATTTTTGAAAAATGAAACTACATTTTTTGCATTTTTGATCATAAAATCTGGTATTCGACTACTTAAAACTTTGAGAAAACAAATTTTCCCACCTGAGGCACAAAATATATATAATTACTAGGAATTTCCTTGAAAAAATGTGACGGGGTTGAAGTTTTTGGCAAAAAGTAGCCATGAGACCTTGTTTAGCTAAGACAGCACCACATGGAATTTAAGGACATCATAAAATTGTAATATTTTGCAAAACTATTGTTTAATTTTTCCTAAATAATTGTTTACTATAATTAATTCATACAACAGAGTTGAAATGTTGAGCTTGACAATCTCAATCTGACAAAAAAATGAAATATAGGTAAGAAAAGATACTGACACTTGCCTTTCTTTGCCGCCTTTTCCTCAATAGACTTCTTTGATGTCACTCCCTCAATGCAGATGTCACATGGACTGATCCATTATTTTAATAGGGGGGTAAAATGTATGGCGTGGCGGGGTTGAACCAAACTGGGGGGTGTGTCAATAGTGCAATTTCATAGATAATTCATGTATTTTTTCAGATTTCTTTTTTTCTCAGTTAAAGTACACACGCATTATGATTATATTAGCATCAAAATGTTGGTATAATTGGCAATTGTTATTTGTTTAATATGCAATGAATATGTGATGACGCTCAGTGAGGACATGCAAAAATGTGTGTTATCCTACAAAGACAACTAATTATTATAAAACAAAAACAAAATATATATTTAGTTTTACATTGTAATGCAAAACACCCTGTTCCTTTAATTCAGTGCTTTAAAAATACATTTTGTAGTTTCCTTTCATTTAAAATCTTTGAAGTAAGCTTGGGGGACACAAAGGGCACCCAATTCAGAGAATCACCCAATTGCAGATAGCCTGTAGGCTTACTGACTTGTGTTACACTTTATAGTAAGAAAACATTACAGTTAAATGATGCACTGATATACTTGCCTTACTGTGTCTAAGAAAATTGTTAACCGTCATACAGCATGGCGAACATGACCGTGTAAACACCAGAAGTTTAACACACACGTCATTGTGAGCATGTTAGCATGCTAACGTTAGCTTGTTAGGGTGCTATGGCTTTTTTCATTTATTTGCTGCATGGATTTGTATTGAAATGTATTCATATCGTAAAAAGGAAATTATGCAGTGCCATACTGTTTCATAATAAGATTGTTAACAGTCAAACAACATGGTGACTGAAAAACTAAGTTTCACACGGTCATTTTGGGCATTTTAGCATGCTAACATTAGCATTTAGCTTTAAGCCCCATTGAACAGCCTCACGGAACTGACGTAGCTCTTTGTTTCGTTCATTTAAAGTAAAAAAATGACCTTTATGTTTTTATACAGCTTAATTAAGAAGGGTGGAAGGAGTACTAGCATGTGTCTCCTTTCTATAACCCTGCCCCTGCTAACACACCAGCAGCTTTATCACAATGCATCGTTTCCATTCTCTAAATCTTATCTTATTATAATGAAGTTAACACACTAAAATGTTCAAAGCTTTGTGGAAAGAAACATGTTTATTTCCTCTGCTGAGGCTCCTGGACAGAACAGGAAGCAGTGATGCTCGATATAAAAAAAACGTTCCAGTCACTGGGTGGAAAAAGTGTCTTAGTGGAACCCTTCCTGCCTTTCACTGATTTCCTTCGTTCCCACACCTCTTTTATATACTCACCCTCTCTCTCTGCCTGCTTATGCAGCTGCGCCGTCCCATAACACACCAGAAATACTCCACACAGGAAGATATGACCTCTGTCACCTTTGACCTTCCTGCCCAAACTCTGTCTGTATGGTCGAGGCTTTGCGATGACTTATGAGCTCAGAAAATAAGTGCAATATGGGACTGTGTACAGAGAAGTTTACAGATGTATAATTTTACCTTCAGAAAGATGAAAAAGAACTGGTGGAGGTGTGCAAGCGGCTGATGGTGAACTTGGTAGATGGAAACTGCACGCTGTCATGGCAGCACAACAACAACAGATTACTGTTCGACTATGTGGAGATAAACGGCAAAGGTAAAGCAACTTCCTCCTATAAGAAAATTCACATTTGTCAGGTCAGATTAAATGTAAACTGATTTCTAATCCATACTGAAAATGTGTTTTACAGTGAAAACAAACCTTGCAAACCAGTACTATGAAGACATCACCAAGGTAAGGGTTCATATTTTGCTGATAATTGCAGGACGAGTGGTTCAAAGTGTATCATTGTGAAAATCAGTAATTATCTTGATGTATTTCTACTTGCAGAAACCGACAGATAACAAAACTCTGATAGCCATCCTGGCCTCCTGTGGAGCTCTGCTCATCATGATCGTCATCCTCGCTGTTTGTGCGTCACACCATCGCAAGCCGTACAACGAGAACCAGGTAGGTGGAGCACGTGTCAATACATTCAATAACATATAGCCGATATTTTTATTCAATGAGACTCAAAAAAAGTGCATTCAACCATTAACTCCTGCAGGTACATTAGCTATCTACAAGCCAAACCACATTATTTGCTTCTTTAGCTTCAATTTAAGGCAAACCTTTCTAAGTGCTACGTATAGAAGAGAGACTTTTTTACAATTTTTTATTTTGGGGATGACCCTTCAGAGGCACAAAACTCCTGCCTGCCTTCTGGAGGTAAAACAAAATGTTCCTCTTTACTATCCAGTTGTTGGTCCCTACATTAGGACTCCCAGCAGCTTCTACTGAAGCCTTCCGAGTAAATCGCCAGAACGCCGACACCTCCTCATCTCGCTCCCATGTTTTCTTTTGTGTTGCCATAAGTTAGTCTCTCTGCGTTTGTGCGCTGGGCTAATGCTAATAATGCTAATGCGAGGAAAGTAAAATGGCGGCTTCACAAACCTTTTTGGAGTTTTACGGGGCGTGGTTTGCAATCCGCCCAGCCAATCAGAAATGGGAACCTTTTTCTCCCATGAAAGTACCTGCTCTCTTGCAGGGACTGAAAAGGGGGTGAAAAGGTTCTCGTGAACTAATTTTAGTTCCGGATTTTTTTGGTGTGAACGCAAATTTTCGGAAATATATCGGAATTATACTGGGAAAAGCGCCTATTATATATTTTGTTTATCCATGCTGAGGTCACATCATGAGTAGACTCACTAAACATGTTAGAAAACGTGGAGCCAACTGCACACTCACCCATACCATGAGTTATTATTGTTATCAACCCATTATCATTTATAAACAATATAAATCTGATGCTCAGGATGGAGCCAAATGGAAAAAACAGCCACTAACCACATATTTGAAAAGTGAAACACTCACAATTTTAGATGCATGTTTAACATTGTGAATGGAAACTATGCAAACACTTTGGGGTTTAGGAAAAGATTATGGATGAGGACGGTATATCATCAAACAGGACATTAACAGGTGTAAGTAGTAAGTCTGTTTAACCCAAAAATGCCCAATCACCTTCTCCCTATATGGACTTTAAATACCACTGCACATAATGACTATGTCCATAAGAGGTTAATGTTGTCTTCTTGTATTTCTGATCAACCATGTGAATAGATATTAACGGCCTTCTGAACCTAATAGTAGCTATAAGATGCCCCTTTAAACCGGTGTCTAAAAGACTGATAACACCGCTCATTCAATCAGCTGATAACATTTGAATCTGATGTTACTTTTACATACTTTCTCAACAAAATTCTCCCTTAAAAAGCAGGTTTTTTCATGAAAATAAAATAAAGTGTAGCTCTCAAAGGAGGAAATGTCAATACATGGACTTTACACTTATTTAAAGTAATTATACACAGCTTTTTTTTGAAGACTTCTTCCTCTTTGATCTCTACAGCAGCACCTGACGGAGGAGTTGCACACGGTGGAGAACGGATACCACGATAACCCGACGCTGGAGGTGATGGAGATTCATCCGCAGATGCAGGAGAAGAAGATGGCGCTGAACGGAGAGTTCAACGACAGCTGGATCGTCCCCATAGACAACCTGCTGAAGGAGGACATCGCCGGCGAGGAGGACACTCACCTGTAGAGACGAAGGAACAAAAACAAACAAAACTATCCACACTTCCTGCTCCATGCCGACCTTTTCCCTACATACTGGGAATGCTGTCCCTGTAGAGAAGACATTTCTGTTCTGACGACTGTAGAACAACCAATTGTAATGAAGTCCGTCTGTTATATATTTTTTTACTGTAGTGAGCAAAACAAAAAGGATACAAAATCAAGCATGAATGAAATTGCACGCAGTGGCCTTCAAAACCTATGTTTGAATAATCAAGTAAATTAATCACTGTTGTGCCTAATCCGGATATTTTATATAAATAAGTGACTTTCTACATCATTACTCATTCAGAAAAAGCTCCAAACTACAAGAGGATTGTGCCTTTGTACACATGCCACTGTAAATAAAGTGTTTTAATGTTATTTTAAGAGAGGGAAAAGAGTCAGTTCATCTCGAGAGCTACCAACTTAGATATAGATGACTTCAGGATACTGCAAAGCATCCTGGTAAATTTCCACTTATGTGTGTTGGCACTGGTGCACCAATCATAAGAGACAGATGTCTAAAGACACTACTTAGCCAGATGGGTTTATAGAAATAAGACAAATTGAGGGTTTTAATCCAAAATGGCACATAAGGGGACGCAAGTTTAGTGTATTTTTTTTCCGTGATATGTGACCCTTGTTGGGGAATAATTTGCCCTGCATGTCCTCCTTCGCCCTCTGACGCAGCTGACCAACCTTGGGCAGCCGTTATCTCCCTTAAGGAGGGGCTGCCCTAGCATATTGTTGATGTTGCCAGTTGATGACCGGGCAACTCTCTGTCAGAGATAGTTATTGTTGTGGGACACCTGGAACACATCCTTCTCGGGGTGTAGATGACCCCGAGCCATAAGCGACAGCAAATGTGTCCAAGTTTCCCCCACAACCCTGACTTAAAGTTGTTTCACGTGATTACAATCAATGAAAAAGCCTTTAACTTTCATATGAAAATAGGTATCCACTTTAGTCCGCTCTTGCTTTTCAATGCAGGATATCGCTTAGCATATCTAACAGGAAAATCAACTTATCGCGTTTTTAGTGAGCTTTGCTTTCTTGCATTCAAAATAAAAAGTGACATTATTACTGAACATTTCTGGTTAATACATTTCAGGAGTTAAATGGACTTATATAGCGCTTTATCCAGTCTTTACGACCCCTCAAAGCGCTTTTACATACTACATGTCATGCACCCATTCATACAGAGCAGTGTACCTTACTCTAGGAACTAACATTCACACACCGTTGGCCATCGGGAGCAACTCAGGGTTAAGTATCTTGCCCAAGGATACATCGACATGTTGACTGCACAGGCTGGGATCGAACCCACAACCTTCTGGTTGAAAGACGACCGCACTGCCTCGCAGCCACAGTCGAGTTGTCGTTTTCCCTGCTTTCAAAACTTCATAAGCAATAAAACATACCTTTGATTATTCAGGGGTTTTGATACACGAGTCTGACCAGTGGCGTACGGTGGCTAGCTAACATTTCAATTCAAGTAAAACAGGAAGTAAACACTTTGTACTTCACCGGTAGGTATTTAGTCTCATTTAGTCAGGTTGCCTAGAGAAACTTGGGAAATGTAATCGTTAATTATTTTGTACTTGTGACGATCTTCCACACGCTGCATTATCCAAAAGTGTTATTTTTGACATAGAGTGAATTGAGCCTTTTACTACGTAGAAAACACAGTATTTTCTCAATAACCAGCAACAATTCTCCCAGTCAAGCTGAGAAAATCCATTTTGTTTAAAGACCAGAGTGTGTAAATTACTTTTCCAGCATAGAAATATCACTAAAATGCCAACTCTACAATCAAAAAAGTAACATTACCTACAGGAGAAACACTGTTCCGATGCCGATTTTGTTTATTAATAACCACCTCTGATGTGACACTGTAAATATTTCTGTTTCTTCCACTATTGCTGCTGCTGGAGGGTCATGTGACATTTGAAGACGATCTAAAATCCCTCACAGCAGAACCTGGGCACGTTTCATTTTGGATTATGTTCAGCTTAATAATTTACTTTCTCTTAAACCCATTAAGAAGTTAATATATATGTGTGTACTTATATACAAGTGAATCACCTTTGGGCACTGTTTGTTTGTTTGTCTGCCGTTCCACGTTTATTATAGCTGTGATATTCTCACCAAAGTATGTTACCAGTATTTGTATGTATTTATGATTTGTTTGCTGCTGAAGGCGAACAGCAGGGGTCTGACACACTGGAAAATGTAAATTGTCATGTTGTTTCACCTGTTCAGATTTGCAAATAAAAGCATATTTTTTCCACTTGATTCGGTATTTTACTTTCATTTTTTTGACAGTAATACTCACAGATGACCACTAGGGGGCAGAAAACTGGAGAGATGGGATTTAAGAAAACCTGAACAAAATACAATCTTTATTCCTTATATACAGTACATACAATGCAATACTACAAGGTTTTTCTACACATTCACTGATCTGAGTGTACCAGCCTTAAAACTCCCACCCAGGGGTCGAGAGACGGGCAAAACGGAAAGAAAAATCAAATTAAAACAACATTTCATCCGTCAAACATTGTTGTGTGGAAGATATTTACTCTAAATTAGCACGTATTATTTGGCATTGTGGGTTTTTTTCTAACAAAAGGTGCTTTTAATTCTTCTTTTTAACGTCACAAAGTAAAGCGTGATGAGCCCTAAATGTTGTCATATCTTAAATAATTAGCATTTTAATGTTCCAATACAACTTATGCTTTTCTCTGGTGTCCTTTTCACCAATCGGTTCCCATGAGTGTGTTTCAGGGCAGCAGCAACTCATGACATCCTCCTCCAACAAAAAATGAACGCAAAAACCCTCCCAAATGTTAGGAGTATTATTCAGTCTCTATCGTGCTCCATCGTTACAGGGTTAACTTTCCTATGAGTCATTTAGAGAATCAAATGATGATGTGTCTGAGTAGCAGGACACCTCCCTGATGATGCTGAAATAACTACTCAGCTCCAGTGTCAGTGAACACACCAGCAGGATGATTTAGATGTCAACAATGTCTACAACAGTCCAAGGGTTTTGTTAAAGTTTCAATATGAATATTATGAATTGGAAGCTGCAAAAAGCAAGAGAAGCTAATGGATGCATGTTCCATCCTATCCAGGTATTTTGGTAGGCGATGTTGAGCTCATGTCTGACTCTTAAAGAGGACCATAGCACTATTTTTTGAGCTGTCACTTTCAACACTTTAGCTACTAGTCATGTGCTCTTAAAGGAATAGTTGAAATAATGTTAGGAAATTGCCGAGGATCAGGTGAGAAGATTGAGACTACCAAAAGTAAAATAGCCACTGATGTAGCACCTTCAAAGCTCAATAATTAACCACGATGTAAACAGATCATAAGGTGTGGTGTTATAAAAAGTTTTCTTTAGTTATATGACGATTAAGTTCAGTAACCTAGAGTCTTGTTGTCACTGTGTTAATAAGTGATCTTTAGATTGCCTTTGGACTGAGCCAGGCTAAAGGTTTCCAGTTGTTATGCTAAGCTAACAGCTAGTGTTAGCCTCACACTTAGCATACATGAAAAAGAGTAGTCTTGATCTTCTTTGAAAGCAAGCAAATGTCTGTTTCCCAACCCCCTGATTTCCACCAAGCAGCAGAATATAATGTCACATTTGTCCGGAACGACCAGAAGCTAACGGTGGCTAATGTTACCTTCACTGTAGTTGGATATTTCAGTTCTTCCCATTATCACATAGCTCACTTTAACCTTACTTTCTCAAACTTAATTTCACCTGCAAGACTCCTTCAGCTTCAACAAGTGCATACAAAAGGTAAATAACTGTATTAAATGGGACTTATAAGTTCCCTTGTGAGGACAAGTTGACCCAGTAGAGTTTTAAATGCATCATTAAATAAGAAAAACATCTGTTTACCCAATTCAGTGGGGGATAAAGGGGAAAATTAAAGCCACAATGTCATCACACTGGAGAAGCTTTTTTTTTAAAAATAACTCAAAATGCCCTTTCCACTCTCAAACTGGCACCAGCACTTCATTTACAAACGCACACCGGCTGCTTCAATACCTCCCAAAGTGAAATGAGTATTGTTTGTGGACCCTGACTTTTTTGGTAAATAGGAACAAATAAAAATCCAGCACAGGATGCGTCCAATGCCAAAAATCTTCAATATGTATATTTACATATCCTGTACACCCTTAGAATGAAGTCCATTAACTACTGAGGAAAATAAATGTTACTTTACCTCGAGTCCTCTGTAGTATATATGCACATTTACCAACCAATTTGACAGGGATAACAACCGAAAGCAATATAAAAAAGGTATATTTAGATATATATTAAATTCAATCTCATAGAATCATTCCTCTATTGCAACTACAACACTATTCAATTGTTTTTTTAGCCTCTGCATGGCTGACACGATCACAAAGAGGGGGCATATGTAGCAGAAAAGCAAGCTTAACAGATAATCCAAATGAAGGTTTGGCGGGAGATGCTGAAATGTGACCGAAGGGACAGAAGAGTTGGGAAGCCACTTCCTGTTTCACGGTCACACACTTCTGCCTTCAAATCAATTAACAATTAGTGGAGTTGAACTGAGAATCGACCTGAACACATCATCTCCAAAATATGTGGACACAGCTCAAAAGCTATTGAAAAAATACCATAAAAAGATTGAAAACAAATGCGTGCAAATTCTCCTTTTTGGCCATTACGTTTCTGAGGTGGGAAAAGATTTTGCGTGCTCCAAGAAACCAGCAAAAAAAAAAGAAAAAACCAAAAGGTATGGTGGGATATCGTGCGTTTAGAGACACACGCACACCTCAGTGAGTTCTGTGAGTTTCCCTCACACCACAGTGTTTGTAAAAGTGTGTGTTCTCGAGGCTCACCAGCAGGGGGCGCAGACTGACAGCAGCTCATTGATGATGATGATGATGATGATGGTTAAATCCCACAGGAAGGTTCAGGAATAGAAAAATAAGTGGTCTCTGCCTCCTCCGGTGGGTGGGCGAGGTATTTGGGGTTAGAGCGTGATGAGGTCCACCAGGTTGCCCTTGGGAGGAGTCATGCTGTCGGGGAAGAAGTTGACGAGCGTGTCGAAGAGCTGCGTCCTCTGAGCGTACGTCTGGTCCACGTCTGAGAAACCTGAGAGAGGAGAGACGTTAAAGAATATTTTTATAAAGGGTTTACGAGTAGTTTGTAATTCATTTATTAATTAGGTTGTGAACACTTTATAAATCCTTAATAAGCTTTTATAAGACATGAGATCAACGGTGACCGGTTGCTTGCCAAATAGTGAGCCCACATTTATCTGTACTGCTAAGTCTTATTAGAAAATGTTAGTAACTCGTAAATAAATGGTCATAAAGAGATGCCAAGAAACATCAAGATGGAAGGGGGGGGGGAATCAACTCAGTGAGCAACAGATACCAAGGATGCTAGCTGATGAAGAAGACGAAGTAAGCTAAGAAAATCCTGGATAAAACTGTCTAGATGTCCTTTGTGGACTCCCACGTGGTGTTTTTAATGAACACTTACCCAGTGGGATGAAATCAGAGCTGGACTTGAAGAGAGCCGAGGGCAGGAGCTGGAACTGAAGCACGAAACACATTAATGATCAACAAACAGTATCAGCAGGGACTGTAACCCCCAAAAACGAATATTGAAATAACACTAAAGTATGTCTTTAATGCTAATCCAGTACCTCTTTGGTCTCGTCGGGGTCAGTGTGATCCACGGTGAGCGAGAGGTCGTTCTGCAGGTATTTCAGCGCGTTCAGGGGCTCCGATTGGGCTTTCTCCTCAAACCTGACCAATGGTAAACATCCATAAACATTCATCTGATTGCATTTTGTTAATTATTTATCTAATATATCATTCCATTTACTCGACTCTTCTTGCACTATTTCTAACTTGTTTGTATTTACTTGTATAACTTGACTTGCTTATATTTCACCCAAATCATTTGTTACTCTTGGCTTGGCGCGCATCTATCTATCTATCTATCTATCTATCTAAAACGAGGGATGTCATAAATGTTGTATTCAATATGTTAATAGATTGTTTAATATAGGTTCATGTTGTACTTTGTTCAAGTCATACTTGTTTGCAGTTAATATACCTATTGTGTGTAAATGTAGTTTATATAATGTGCAGGGCATCAGACAGTGTCCGTGGGCTTTCTAAAGTTTAGATATGGAGCATGTGGGTGTTTTTTTATGTAGTTTCCCAATCTCTGTTTTCTTCCACTGCTGGTGAAGCCATTTCCTGCTGTTCTGTCCTGCTATCTGTTTTGCACAGATAATTAATCCTGGCTGGCAAGAAAGAAGTTGTTTTATTTGATCACACAACACAGAGATAAATGTGGCGTCAAGCCTGTGACCTAAGTTTTTCACTGCCATAACTACACTGTAATGTGCTAAAGACAATAGGGAGGCTATGGCTCAGTGGATAGTGTGCTGGACTTAGAATCAGGGGATAGCAAGTTCGAGTCCCACTGCAGTCAGCATGTCGTTGTGTCCCTGGGAAAGACACTTCACCCCAAATTGCTCCTGTGGGGATTGTCCACAGTATTGATTGTACGTAAGTCGCTTTGGATAAAAGCATCTAACAAATGACATGTAACAATAGAGCCTTGAAACTTGAAACTTGAAACTTGAAGCTTGACCTGCAGTTACAACAACTAAACACTAGATGGCAACAAAGCAAGAAGAATCCCACAGCTCTAGAGTCATGTGATGAAGTTGCTGCACCCCACCTGTATTTCCTGATCAGATATCTGCAGTGGCGCAGCAGATATTCCTTGGAGGGCCGACACAGTTTGAGGGACCAGAAGTCGTCCAGACGCATCTTAGGAGAACAAGACTTCCCGGGGTTTCCACCAAACAAGTAGTGCACCTGGACGCAGACAATAAAAAGGAAATACACACCAATTCAAGCTAAAAACAACAACTACAATACAAGACGTAGATACATGTTATTGGGGTCTTTAGTTGAATTGGATCAGGTGGGTTTTTTTGGACATAGGTACAATTTGTTATGAAAACAGCCTGATTTGTCAACCCTTTAGTTGCTTGTTTAAACATTTTATAAGACATATTACAAGGATTGGCAGCATTTCGTATCTTTTACTAATACTGTTATGCATTCATGGTTTAATTTGTGTCTTTCCTCGTGATCTTAAGGTTGGAAATCGGCTAATTTAAGACACAAAAGGGGTTGTCATTCTCTCCAAACTTGTGACTATTTCTTCACAGCTTTGTTACGATGAATTAGTCATACAGACACTGATATAAAAAGAACCTCCATCTTCTGACGTTGTTTTCGAGGTGCTTGGAAACATTTTAGAAGTTGATTTCACAGAGTACAGCTCCGATAGAGAAGTAGAGCCAGATGTGAGAATAACCAGCTCAAGAGGAGACGTCGACGTGATGCATCATCAATACAGATCTTGAAAGCTGAGCTGTATATCGCCTTTGCAATGTGTTCAGCGTGTTACTATTCAAGTGTGTGAGCCTCAGCTGTGTAAGTGTGTGAGCCCCAGCTGTGTAAGTGTGTGAGCCCCAGCTGTGTGTGTGTCTCAGCTGTGTGTGTGTTACCTTGTGCATCTCATCGTAGACCAGCTGGTGTGCAAAGCGTGGACACGGCTCCTCCTCCTGAAGAGCCTTGCTCGGGTTTTCTTTCACCGCCTGGTCGTTCTTATACACACAAGCCTGAACACACACGGAAGTGAAGAAGAGGAGGAAACTCATTTACATGTGTGACCAAAGACTTCACAAAAACAGTTTGTTTCACACACTTCAGTACAGCTACTGAAATCAATGTACCGGAACAAAAGAGCTGCAGCATTATAGCCACACACACACACACACACACACACACACACACACACACACACACACACACACACACACAACACACACACCACACCACACACACACACACACACACAAACACACACACACACACACACACACACACACACACACACACACACACACACACACACACACACACACACACACAACACACACACACACACACAACACACACCACACACACACACACACAACACACACACACACACACACACACACACACACACACACACACACACACACACACACCAGTTGTTGCGGGCGATGTCGTAGATCCAGAAGGAGTTGCGTACGTTCTCCTCCCGTTTGTCTTTGTCCTTGCTGAGCCCCGACAGGACGTGGATCTCGTTGAGCTCGGGGTCGATGGTGGCTCTCTGCGTGAAGCCCGTCATCGGCACTGTGGTGCAAAAACAACGAAGGGTTAAACTCAGGGATGAAATATTCACTCCTCCAGCAGGTCTGATTCAGCTGACATAAGAACTTCCTATTTATACAGGTGTCTTTATTTAGGAGAGCAAAGCTTTTTTCCCCAGTGAAGATGTTTTTCTTCGAAAGGCTCTCCGCCATCAAACACGCATTGACTTTGACTGACTTCAAGCTGAATATTTGGTTGGATTTAACCGGTTGTGGAAACAATAACACCCGTCTTTCTTCAGTAAATGTTGGCTAACACAGAGAAACATGACGAGGTGCTTCTGAAATGCTGAGCCACGGCACACATCAACATGCATGAGTTATTATGAGACGCAGACGAGGGAACTGTTTGTGCTTTCTGCTTCCTTCCTGCCAAGACACATTCTGTTCCTTCTTGCTTTCTTTCACCTGTCGGGCACATTTTGAATTAGTCTATTTCTCTCTTGTCTGGCTCTGGGAGATCAGAGGCTATTTATACTGTGTTGAAGGTAGATTTCAGATCTCAGTCTATTTTTCTATCCGGGAGAGGAAGTGTCTGACCTGGTCGTATCTTCTCTGACGTGGAGTTTATTAGACTCTGAACACATCAGCAGGAATACCATGACTGTCATTTTAATTTAGTGTGATGGAGACACAGGTTAGTTAAACAATACTCATGGGGATACAGGGCAGCTACTCAAGAAAATGAGTTAGAGGAGAGTCTGAAATAAGCCAAGAAAATAAGAAAATAACAAAGTTATGAGTATTTGGGAAATGTATGAGAATATTGTTGTCAAACATGGGTTCCTCACATAAAAAAGTGTTTTAAAAACTCAGAAAATGGGGCTGTAAGAACATAACGTTTTCTGGATCTGGCTTACTGCTACGATTGGCAATTGGCATATTGATAAGTGTAGTTAGCATCTGTTATTTGTTGATGTTGTTTGTTAGCATGTAGCTGGTTGTGAAACATACAATAATATCAGGTGGGATTTTTTTGGTAGATATCAAAAGGAAGCTTCATGGTCCAGTTAACATTAAAAAACTGTAAACTCCACCATGTTTGCTGTTAAAAAATGTTGCTATGCTGATGCAAATATGCTGATGCAAATATGCTGATGCAAATATATATAAATATAGACTGGTCTTCGCTGGAGGTGGTCTTTTAAAGTTGGTCTAATAATGAACCTTTTTGCGAGCCACAACCTTCACCTCAGGGTTTTTTCAGATAAATAGACCAAGCGTTTTTTTAACAGTGACTATTGTATAAAAGATATATTTGGTTCTTTCTTACCCATGCCCGAGTCTTTCTTGGTGCCGTCAGATATGATCTCTACGTGGTCTCCGTCCACATCGTAGCTGAAGAAGTCGTTGAGGTACGTCTTTGACCTCTGACCTCCAAACACGTACAGACAGCGGTTTCTCTGTTGGAAAAGGGGAAGATGATCAGGGAACACAAATGACTCTGCACTCTCATCTGCACACTTATGTAAATAGATGTAACATGTTCATACAAATGCACAACTTTTTACTGTGATATCTTCTTTTAAAGGTCCCATGTCATGCTTTTCCGGTTATTACCCGTCCCCTTGTGTGTTATGAAGGTTTTTATGCATGTAAACGGTCTGCAGAGTAAAAAACCCTCAAAGTTCACCCTGTAGCGATCTCTCTGTCTGTACACACAAACTGAAAGATTGACAATAAAGTTGGCTTTGACTAAAAGGCCAGGTTATTCTCACAGAAATGGACAACAACAGTGTAACGAGACAGGTGTTAACTCACATGCACTATTTCTGCTTATGTTTAATGTGTTCACTTGGGAGTGTTATTTGTGAAGAACCGGAAGTGTTGTCAAGTGTAACGTGGGAGTTACGTGTTGTATGCGTTATCCGAATATGGCGGTGTGCTGAAATAAAGTGTCGTGCTGAGACGAAAGTGTGTCTACGACAGGTGTGACTCACGGTGTGGAAGAGCATGCAGTGTCCGATGCGGGACTGGACGTCCTCCGGCCGGCGTTACACGAGTCTTCCCTCAGGAGGCTCCACGTGGCGGCCTGGCAGTGGTACGCATACAAGCCGCTGAACTGAGGCTCCGACGTGCGGCTGTCCTCGACGCTGCCGTTACATGTCAGGATGCGACCGCCAAACGTGTAAATCATGTGCTTCTCTGAGTCCATGCACATCTGCAGGAAGGGGAAACAGGAAGTGTGAGAAGACTGCAAGTCCTTAGACCTTTACATCAAAAAGAAATCTGAAGAAAGCCCAGAGTTAATGGGGATTAATGGAGAGCTATGTCTTGTATGAAATGTTGCAGTATGTTCAATTAAGAATCAAGATGGCGCTGCTATGGACAGTCTTGCACTAATGTATATTCTCAAAGATATTGAAGTGACTGTTATTTTGTATCTATTGATTGTTGTGCTTTTATTCATGTCTTAATGTGTGCATATGTATACATATGTCTTTGATTGTGTGTATATATGTGTATATATATATCTATATATATTATATATATATATATATATATATATATATATATATATATATATATATATCTATATATATATATATATATATATATATATATATATATATATATATATATATATATATATATATATATATATATATATATACACTACAAATCAATAGAATACATTTAATACATGAATGAAAAGCACAACAATCAATAGATACAAAATAACAGTCACTTCAATATCTTTGAGAATATACATTAGTGCAAGACTGTCCATAGCAGCGCCATCTTGATTCTTAAATTGAACATACTGCAACATTTCATACAAGACATAGCTCTCCATTAATCCCCATTAACTCTGGGCTTTCTTCAGATTTTCTTTTTGATGTAAAGGTCTAAGGACTTGCAGTCTTCTCACACTTCCTGTTTCCCCTTCCTGCAGATGTGCATGGACTCAGAGAAGCACATGATTTACACGTTTGGCGGTCGCATCCTGACATGTAACGGCAGCGTCGAGGACAGCCGCACGTCGGAGCCTCAGTTCAGCGGCTTGTATGCGTACCACTGCCAGGCCGCCACGTGGAGCCTCCTGAGGGAAGACTCGTGTAACGCCGGGCCGGAGGACGTCCAGTCCCGCATCGGACACTGCATGCTCTTCCACACCGTGAGTCACACCTGTCGTAGACACACTTTCGTCTCAGCACGACACTTTATTTCAGCACACCGCCATATTCGGATAACGCATACAACACGTAACTCCCACGTTACACTTGACAACACTTCCGGTTCTTCACAAATAACACTCCCAAGTGAACACATTAAACATAAGCAGAAATAGTGCATGTGAGTTAACACCTGTCTCGTTACACTGTTGTTGTCCATTTCTGTGAGAATAACCTGGCCTTTTAGTCAAAGCCAACTTTATTGTCAATCTTTCAGTTTGTGTGTACAGACAGAGAGATCGCTACAGGGTGACTTTGAGGGTTTTTGACTCTGCAGACCGTTTACATGCATAAAAACCTTCATAACACACAAGGGGACGGGTAATAACCGGAAAAGCATGACATGGGACCTTTAAAAGAAGATATCACAGTAAAAAGTTGTGCATTTGTATGAACATGTTACATCTATTTACATAAGTGTGCAGATGAGAGTGCAGAGTCATTTGTGTTCCCTGATCATCTTCCCCTTTTCCAACAGAGAAACCGCTGTCTGTACGTGTTTGGAGGTCAGAGGTCAAAGACGTACCTCAACGACTTCTTCAGCTACGATGTGGACGGAGACCACGTAGAGATCATATCTGACGGCACCAAGAAAGACTCGGGCATGGGTAAGAAAGAACCAAATATATCTTTTATACAATAGTCACTGTTAAAAAAACGCTTGGTCTATTTATCTGAAAAAACCCTGAGGTGAAGGTTGTGGCTCGCAAAAAGGTTCATTATTAGACCAACTTTAAAAGACCACCTCCAGCGAAGACCAGTCTATATTTATATATATTTGCATCAGCATATTTGCATCAGCATAGCAACATTTTTTAACAGCAAACATGGTGGAGTTTACAGTTTTTTATGTTAACTGGACCATGAAGCTTCCTTTGATATCTACCAAAAAATCCCACCTGATATTATTGTATGTTTCACAACCAGCTACATGCTAACAAACAACATCAACAAATAACAGATGCTAACTACACTTATCAATATGCCAATTGCCAATCGTAGCAGTAAGCCAGATCCAGAAAACGTTATGTTCTTACAGCCCCATTTTCTTTTTTAAAACACTTTTTTATGTGAGGAACCCATGTTTGACAACAATATTCTCATACATTTCCCAAATACTCATAATTTTGTTATTTTCTTATTTTCTTGGCTTATTTCAGACTCTCCTCTAACTCATTTTCTTGAGTAGCTGCCCTGTATCCCCATGAGTATTGTTTAACTAACCTGTGTCTCCATCACACTAAATTAAAATGACAGTCATGGTATTCCTGCTGATGTGTTCAGAGTCTAATAAACTCCACGTCAGAGAAGATACGACCAGGTCAGACACTTCCTCTCCCGGATAGAAAAATAGACTGAGATCTGAAATCTACCTTCAACACAGTATAAATAGCCTCTGATCTCCCAGAGCCAGACAAGAGAGAAATAGACTAATTCAAAATGTGCCCGACAGGTGAAAGAAAGCAAGAAGGAACAGAATGTGTCTTGGCAGGAAGGAAGCAGAAAGCACAAACAGTTCCCTCGTTCTCTGCGTCTCATAATAACTCATGCATGTTGATGTGTGCCGTGGCTCAGCATTTCAGAAGCACCTCGTCATGTTTCTCTGTGTTAGCCAACATTTACTGAAGAAAGACGGGTGTTATTGTTTCCACAACCGGTTAAATCCAACCAAATATTCAGCTTGAAGTCAGTCAAAGTCAATGCGTGTTTGATGGCGGAGAGCCTTTCGAAGAAAAACATCTTCACTGGGGAGAAAAAGCTTTGCTCTCCTAAATAAAGACACCTGTATAAATAGGAAGTTCTTATGTCAGCTGAATCAGACCTGCTGGAGGAGTGAATATTTCATCCCTGAGTTTAACCCTTCGTTGTTTTTGCACCACAGTGCCGATGACGGGCTTCACGCAGAGAGCCACCATCGACCCCGAGCTCAACGAGATCCACGTCCTGTCGGGGCTCAGCAAGGACAAAGACAAACGGGAGGAGAACGTACGCAACTCCTTCTGGATCTACGACATCGCCCGCAACAACTGGTGTGTGTGTGTGTGTGTGTGTGTGTGTGTGTGTGTGTGTGTGTGTGTGTGTGTGTGTGTGTGTGTGTGTGTTGTGTGTGTGTGTGTGGTGTGTGTGTGTGGTGTGTGTGTGTGTGGTGTGTGTGTGTGTGTGTGGTGTGTTTGTGTGTGTGTGTGTGTGTGTGTGTGTGTGTGTGTGGTGTGTGTGTGTGTGTGTGTGTGTGTGTGTGTGTGTGTGTGTGTGTGTGTGTGTGTGTGTGTGTGTGTGTGTGTGTGTGTGTGTGTGGCTATAATGCTGCAGCTCTTTTGTTCCGGTACATTGATTTCAGTAGCTGTACTGAAGTGTGTGAAACAAACTGTTTTTGTGAAGTCTTTGGTCACACATGTAAATGAGTTTCCTCCTCTTCTTCACTTCCGTGTGTGTTCAGGTCTTGTGTGTATAAGAACGACCAGGCGGTGAAAGAAAACCCGAGCAAGGCTCTTCAGGAGGAGGAGCCGTGTCCACGCTTTGCACACCAGCTGGTCTACGATGAGATGCACAAGGTAACACACACAGCTGAGACACACACACACAGCTGGGGCTCACACACTTACACAGCTGGGGCTCACACACTTACACAGCTGAGGCTCACACACTTGAATAGTAACACGCTGAACACATTGCAAAGGCGATATACAGCTCAGCTTTCAAGATCTGTATTGATGATGCATCACGTCGACGTCTCCTCTTGAGCTGGTTATTCTCACATCTGGCTCTACTTCTCTATCGGAGCTGTACTCTGTGAAATCAACTTCTAAAATGTTTCCAAGCACCTCGAAAACAACGTCAGAAGATGGAGGTTCTTTTTATATCAGTGTCTGTATGACTAATTCATCGTAACAAAGCTGTGAAGAAATAGTCACAAGTTTGGAGAGAATGACAACCCCTTTTGTGTCTTAAATTAGCCGATTTCCAACCTTAAGATCACGAGGAAAGACACAAATTAAACCATGAATGCATAACAGTATTAGTAAAAGATACGAAATGCTGCCAATCCTTGTAATATGTCTTATAAAATGTTTAAACAAGCAACTAAAGGGTTGACAAATCAGGCTGTTTTCATAACAAATTGTACCTATGTCCAAAAAAACCCACCTGATCCAATTCAACTAAAGACCCCAATAACATGTATCTACGTCTTGTATTGTAGTTGTTGTTTTTAGCTTGAATTGGTGTGTATTTCCTTTTTATTGTCTGCGTCCAGGTGCACTACTTGTTTGGTGGAAACCCCGGGAAGTCTTGTTCTCCTAAGATGCGTCTGGACGACTTCTGGTCCCTCAAACTGTGTCGGCCCTCCAAGGAATATCTGCTGCGCCACTGCAGATATCTGATCAGGAAATACAGGTGGGGTGCAGCAACTTCATCACATGACTCTAGAGCTGTGGGATTCTTCTTGCTTTGTTGCCATCTAGTGTTTAGTTGTTGTAACTGCAGGTCAAGCTTCAAGTTTCAAGTTTCAAGTTTCAAGGCTCTATTGTTACATGTCATTTGTTAGATGCTTTTATCCAAAGCGACTTACGTACAATCAATACTGTGGACAATCCCCACAGGAGCAATTTGGGGTGAAGTGTCTTTCCCAGGGACACAACGACATGCTGACTGCAGTGGGACTCGAACTTGCTATCCCCTGATTCTAAGTCCAGCACACTATCCACTGAGCCATAGCCTCCCTATTGTCTTTAGCACATTACAGTGTAGTTATGGCAGTGAAAAACTTAGGTCACAGGCTTGACGCCACATTTATCTCTGTGTTGTGTGATCAAATAAAACAACTTCTTTCTTGCCAGCCAGGATTAATTATCTGTGCAAAACAGATAGCAGGACAGAACAGCAGGAAATGGCTTCACCAGCAGTGGAAGAAAACAGAGATTGGGAAACTACATAAAAAAAACACCCACATGCTCCATATCTAAACTTTAGAAAGCCCACGGACACTGTCTGATGCCCTGCACATTATATAAACTACATTTACACACAATAGGTATATTAACTGCAAACAAGTATGACTTGAACAAAGTACAACATGAACCTATATTAAACAATCTATTAACATATTGAATACAACATTTATGACATCCCTCGTTTTAGATAGATAGATAGATAGATAGATAGATGCGCGCCAAGCCAAGAGTAACAAAATGATTTGGGTGAAATATAAGCAAGTCAAGTTATACAAGTAAATACAAACAAGTTAGAAATAGTGCAAGAAGAGTCGAGTAAATGGAATGATATATTAGATAAATAATTAACAAAATGCAATCAGATGAATGTTTATGGATGTTTACCATTGGTCAGGTTTGAGGAGAAAGCCCAATCGGAGCCCCTGAACGCGCTGAAATACCTGCAGAACGACCTCTCGCTCACCGTGGATCACACTGACCCCGACGAGACCAAAGAGGTACTGGATTAGCATTAAAGACATACTTTAGTGTTATTTCAATATTCGTTTTTGGGGGTTACAGTCCCTGCTGATACTGTTTGTTGATCATTAATGTGTTTCGTGCTTCAGTTCCAGCTCCTGCCCTCGGCTCTCTTCAAGTCCAGCTCTGATTTCATCCCACTGGGTAAGTGTTCATTAAAAACACCACGTGGGAGTCCACAAAGGACATCTAGACAGTTTTATCCAGGATTTTCTTAGCTTACTTCGTCTTCTTCATCAGCTAGCATCCTTGGTATCTGTTGCTCACTGAGTTGATTCCCCCCCCCCTTCCATCTTGATGTTTCTTGGCATCTCTTTATGACCATTTATTTACGAGTTACTAACATTTTCTAATAAGACTTAGCAGTACAGATAAATGTGGGCTCACTATTTGGCAAGCAACCGGTCACCGTTGATCTCATGTCTTATAAAAGCTTATTAAGGATTTATAAAGTGTTCACAACCTAATTAATAAATGAATTACAAACTACTCGTAAACCCTTTATAAAAATATTCTTTAACGTCTCTCCTCTCTCAGGTTTCTCAGACGTGGACCAGACGTACGCTCAGAGGACGCAGCTCTTCGACACGCTCGTCAACTTCTTCCCCGACAGCATGACTCCTCCCAAGGGCAACCTGGTGGACCTCATCACGCTCTAACCCCAAATACCTCGCCCACCCACCGGAGGAGGCAGAGACCACTTATTTTTCTATTCCTGAACCTTCCTGTGGGATTTAACCATCATCATCATCATCATCATCAATGAGCTGCTGTCAGTCTGCGCCCCCTGCTGGTGAGCCTCGAGAACACACACTTTTACAAACACTGTGGTGTGAGGGAAACTCACAGAACTCACTGAGGTGTGCGTGTGTCTCTAAACGCACGATATCCCACCATACCTTTTGGTTTTTTTCTTTTTTTTTTGCTGGTTTCTTGGAGCACGCAAAATCTTTTCCCACCTCAGAAACGTAATGGCCAAAAAGGAGAATTTGCACGCATTTGTTTTCAATCTTTTTATGGTATTTTTTTCAATAGCTTTTGAGCTGTGTCCACATATTTTGGAGATGATGTGTTCAGGTCGATTCTCAGTTCAACTCCACTAATTGTTAATTGATTTGAAGGCAGAAGTGTGTGACCGTGAAACAGGAAGTGGCTTCCCAACTCTTCTGTCCCTTCGGTCACATTTCAGCATCTCCCGCCAAACCTTCATTTGGATTATCTGTTAAGCTTGCTTTTCTGCTACATATGCCCCCTCTTTGTGATCGTGTCAGCCATGCAGAGGCTAAAAAAACAATTGAATAGTGTTGTAGTTGCAATAGAGGAATGATTCTATGAGATTGAATTTAATATATATCTAAATATACCTTTTTTATATTGCTTTCGGTTGTTATCCCTGTCAAATTGGTTGGTAAATGTGCATATATACTACAGAGGACTCGAGGTAAAGTAACATTTATTTTCCTCAGTAGTTAATGGACTTCATTCTAAGGGTGTACAGGATATGTAAATATACATATTGAAGATTTTTGGCATTGGACGCATCCTGTGCTGGATTTTTTATTTGTTCCTATTTACCAAAAAAGTCAGGGTCCACAAACAATACTCATTTCACTTTGGGAGGTATTGAAGCAGCCGGTGTGCGTTTGTAAATGAAGTGCTGGTGCCAGTTTGAGAGTGGAAAGGGCATTTTGAGTTATTTTTAAAAAAAAAGCTTCTCCAGTGTGATGACATTGTGGCTTTAATTTTCCCCTTTATCCCCCACTGAATTGGGTAAACAGATGTTTTTCTTATTTAATGATGCATTTAAAACTCTACTGGGTCAACTTGTCCTCACAAGGGAACTTATAAGTCCCATTTAATACAGTTATTTACCTTTTGTATGCACTTGTTGAAGCTGAAGGAGTCTTGCAGGTGAAATTAAGTTTGAGAAAGTAAGGTTAAAGTGAGCTATGTGATAATGGGAAGAACTGAAATATCCAACTACAGTGAAGGTAACATTAGCCACCGTTAGCTTCTGGTCGTTCCGGACAAATGTGACATTATATTCTGCTGCTTGGTGGAAATCAGGGGGTTGGGAAACAGACATTTGCTTGCTTTCAAAGAAGATCAAGACTACTCTTTTTCATGTATGCTAAGTGTGAGGCTAACACTAGCTGTTAGCTTAGCATAACAACTGGAAACCTTTAGCCTGGCTCAGTCCAAAGGCAATCTAAAGATCACTTATTAACACAGTGACAACAAGACTCTAGGTTACTGAACTTAATCGTCATATAACTAAAGAAAACTTTTTATAACACCACACCTTATGATCTGTTTACATTACGTGGTTAATTATTGAGCTTTGAAGGTGCTACATCAGTGGCTATTTTTACTTTTGGTAGTCTCAATCTTCTCACCTGATCCTCGGCAATTTCCTAACATTATTTCAACTATTCCTTTAAGAGCACATGACTAGTAGCTAAAGTGTTGAAAGTGACAGCTCAAAAAATAGTGCTATGGTCCTCTTTAAGAGTCAGACATGAGCTCAACATCGCCTACCAAAATACCTGGATAGGATGGAACATGCATCCATTAGCTTCTCTTGCTTTTTGCAGCTTCCAATTCATAATATTCATATTGAAACTTTAACAAAACCCTTGGACTGTTGTAGACATTGTTGACATCTAAATCATCCTGCTGGTGTGTTCACTGACACTGGAGCTGAGTAGTTATTTCAGCATCATCAGGGAGGTGTCCTGCTACTCAGACACATCATCATTTGATTCTCTAAATGACTCATAAGGAAAGTTAACCCTGTAACGATGGAGCACGATAGAGACTGAATAATACTCCTAACATTTGGGAGGGTTTTTGCGTTCATTTTTTGTTGGAGGAGGATGTCATGAGTTGCTGCTGCCCTGAAACACACTCAATGGGAACCGATTGGTGAAAAGGACACCAGAGAAAAGCATAAGTTGTATTGGAACATTAAAATGCTAATTATTTAAGATATGACAACATTTAGGGCTCATCACGCTTTACTTTGTGACGTTAAAAAGAAGAATTAAAAGCACCTTTTTGTTAGAAAAAAACCCACAATGCCAAATAATACGTGCTAATTTAGAGTAAATATCTTCCACACAACAATGTTTGACGGATGAAATGTTGTTTTAATTTGATTTTTCTTTCCGTTTTGCCCGTCTCTCGACCCCTGGGTGGGAGTTTTAAGGCTGGTACACTCAGATCAGTGAATGTGTAGAAAAACCTTGTAGTATTGCATTGTATGTACTGTATATAAGGAATAAAGATTGTATTTTGTTCAGGTTTTCTTAAATCCCATCTCTCCAGTTTTCTGCCCCCCTAGTGGTCATCTGTGAGTATTACTGTCAAAAAAATGAAAGTAAAATACCGAATCAAGTGGAAAAAATATGCTTTTATTTGCAAATCTGAACAGGTGAAACAACATGACAATTTACATTTTCCAGTGTGTCAGACCCCTGCTGTTCGCCTTCAGCAGCAAACAAATCATAAATACATACAAATACTGGTAACATACTTTGGTGAGAATATCACAGCTATAATAAACGTGGAACGGCAGACAAACAAACAAACAGTGCCCAAAGGTGATTCACTTGTATATAAGTACACACATATATATTAACTTCTTAATGGGTTTAAGAGAAAGTAAATTATTAAGCTGAACATAATCCAAAATGAAACGTGCCCAGGTTCTGCTGTGAGGGATTTTAGATCGTCTTCAAATGTCACATGACCCTCCAGCAGCAGCAATAGTGGAAGAAACAGAAATATTTACAGTGTTCACATCAGAGGTGGTTATTAATAAACAAAATCGGCATCGGAACAGTGTTTCTCCTGTAGGTAATGTTACTTTTTTGATTGTAGAGTTGGCATTTTAGTGATATTTCTATGCTGGAAAAGTAATTTACACACTCTGGTCTTTAAACAAAATGGATTTTCTCAGCTTGACTGGGAGAATTGTTGCTAGGTATTGAGAAAATACTGTGTTTTCTACGTAGTAAAAGGCTCAATTCACATCACTATTGTCAAAAAATAACCACTTTTGGATAATGCAGCGTGTGGAAGATCGTCACAAGTACAAAATAATTAACGATTACATTTCCCAAGTTTCTCTAGGCAACCTGACTAAATGAGACTAAAAACCTACCGGTGAAGTACAAAGTGTTTACTTCCTGTTTTACTTGAATTGAAATGTTAGCTAGCCACCGTACGCCACTGGTCAGACTCGTGTATCAAAACCCCTGAATAATCAAAGGTATGTTTTATTGCTTATGAAGTTTTGAAAGCAGGAAAAACGACAACTCGACTGTGGCTGCGAGGCAGTGCGGTCGTCTTTCAACCAGAAGGTTGTGGGTTCGATCCCAGCCCGTGCAGTCAACATGTCGATGTATCCTTGGGCAAGATACTTAACCCTGAGTTGCTCCCGATGGCCAACGGTGTGTGAATGTTAGTTCCTAGAGTAAGGTACACTGCTCTATGAATGGGTGCATGACATGTAGTATGTAAAAGCGCTTTGAGGGGTCGTAAAGATATGATAAAGCGCTATATAAGTCCATTTAACTCCTGAAATGTATTAACCAGAAATGTTCAGTAATAATGTCACTTTTTATTTTGAATGCAAGAAAGCAAAGCTCACTAAAAACGCGATAAGTTGATTTTCCTGTTAGATATGCTAAGCGATATCCTGCATTGAAAAGCAAGAGCGGACTAAAGTGGATACCTATTTTCATATGAAAGTTAAAGGCTTTTTCATTGATTGTAATCACGTGAAACAACTTTAAGTCAGGGTTGTGGGGGAAACTTGGACACATTTGCTGTCGCTTATGGCTCGGGGTCATCTACACCCCGAGAAGGATGTGTTCCAGGTGTCCCACAACAATAACTATCTCTGACAGAGAGTTGCCCGGTCATCAACTGGCAACATCAACAATATGCTAGGGCAGCCCCTCCTTAAGGGAGATAACGGCTGCCCAAGGTTGGTCAGCTGCGTCAGAGGGCGAAGGAGGACATGCAGGGCAAATTATTCCCCAACAAGGGTCACATATCACGGAAAAAAAATACACTAAACTTGCGTCCCCTTATGTGCCATTTTGGATTAAAACCCTCAATTTGTCTTATTTCTATAAACCCATCTGGCTAAGTAGTGTCTTTAGACATCTGTCTCTTATGATTGGTGCACCAGTGCCAACACACATAAGTGGAAATTTACCAGGATGCTTTGCAGTATCCTGAAGTCATCTATATCTAAGTTGGTAGCTCTCGAGATGAACTGACTCTTTTCCCTCTCTTAAAATAACATTAAAACACTTTATTTACAGTGGCATGTGTACAAAGGCACAATCCTCTTGTAGTTTGGAGCTTTTTCTGAATGAGTAATGATGTAGAAAGTCACTTATTTATATAAAATATCCGGATTAGGCACAACAGTGATTAATTTACTTGATTATTCAAACATAGGTTTTGAAGGCCACTGCGTGCAATTTCATTCATGCTTGATTTTGTATCCTTTTTGTTTTGCTCACTACAGTAAAAAAATATATAACAGACGGACTTCATTACAATTGGGTTGTTCTACAGTCGTCAGAACAGAAATGTCTTCTCTACAGGGACAGCATTCCCAGTATGTAGGGAAAAGGTCGGCATGGAGCAGGAAGTGTGGATAGTTTTGTTTGTTTTTGTTCCTTCGTCTCTACAGGTGAGTGTCCTCCTCGCCGGCGATGTCCTCCTTCAGCAGGTTGTCTATGGGGACGATCCAGCTGTCGTTGAACTCTCCGTTCAGCGCCATCTTCTTCTCCTGCATCTGCGGATGAATCTCCATCACCTCCAGCGTCGGGTTATCGTGGTATCCGTTCTCCACCGTGTGCAACTCCTCCGTCAGGTGCTGCTGTAGAGATCAAAGAGGAAGAAGTCTTCAAAAAAAAGCTGTGTATAATTACTTTAAATAAGTGTAAAGTCCATGTATTGACATTTCCTCCTTTGAGAGCTACACTTTATTTTATTTTCATGAAAAAACCTGCTTTTTAAGGGAGAATTTTGTTGAGAAAGTATGTAAAAGTAACATCAGATTCAAATGTTATCAGCTGATTGAATGAGCGGTGTTATCAGTCTTTTAGACACAGGTTTAAAGGGGCATCTTATAGCTACTATTAGGTTCAGAAGGCCGTTAATATCTATTCACATGGTTGATCAGAAATACAAGAAGACAACATTAACCTCTTATGGACATAGTCATTATGTGCAGTGGTATTTAAAGTCCATATAGGGAGAAGGTGATTGGGCATTTTTGGGTCAAACAGACTTACTACTTACACCTGTTAATGTCCTGTTTGATGATATACCGTCCTCATCCATAATCTTTTCCTAAACCCCAAAGTGTTTGCATAGTTTCCATTCACAACGTTAAACATGCATCTAAAATTGTGAGTGTTTCACTTTTCAAATATGTGGTTAGTGGCTGTTTTTTCCATTTGGCTCCATCCTGAGCATCAGATTTATATTGTTTATAAATGATAATGGGTTGATAACAATAATAACTCATGGTATGGGTGAGTGTGCAGTTGGCTCCACGTTTTCTAACATGTTTAGTGAGTCTACTCATGATGTGACCTCAGCATGGATAAACAAAATATATAATAGGCGCTTTTCCCAGTATAATTCCGATATATTTCCGAAAATTTGCATTCACACCAAAAAAATCCGGAACTAAAATTAGTTCATGAGAACCTTTTCACCCCCTTTTCAGTCCCTGCAAGAGAGCAGGTACTTTCATGGGAGAAAAAGGTTCCCATTTCTGATTGGCTGGGCGGATTGCAAACCACGCCCCGTAAAACTCCAAAAAGGTTTGTGAAGCCGCCATTTTACTTTCCTCGCATTAGCATTATTAGCATTAGCCCAGCGCACAAACGCAGAGAGACTAACTTATGGCAACACAAAAGAAAACATGGGAGCGAGATGAGGAGGTGTCGGCGTTCTGGCGATTTACTCGGAAGGCTTCAGTAGAAGCTGCTGGGAGTCCTAATGTAGGGACCAACAACTGGATAGTAAAGAGGAACATTTTGTTTTACCTCCAGAAGGCAGGCAGGAGTTTTGTGCCTCTGAAGGGTCATCCCCAAAATAAAAAATTGTAAAAAAGTCTCTCTTCTATACGTAGCACTTAGAAAGGTTTGCCTTAAATTGAAGCTAAAGAAGCAAATAATGTGGTTTGGCTTGTAGATAGCTAATGTACCTGCAGGAGTTAATGGTTGAATGCACTTTTTTTGAGTCTCATTGAATAAAAATATCGGCTATATGTTATTGAATGTATTGACACGTGCTCCACCTACCTGGTTCTCGTTGTACGGCTTGCGATGGTGTGACGCACAAACAGCGAGGATGACGATCATGATGAGCAGAGCTCCACAGGAGGCCAGGATGGCTATCAGAGTTTTGTTATCTGTCGGTTTCTGCAAGTAGAAATACATCAAGATAATTACTTATTTTCACAATGATACAATTTGAACCACTCGTCCTGCAATTATCAGCAAAATATGAACCCTTACCTTGGTGATGTCTTCATAGTACTGGTTTGCAAGGTTTGTTTTCACTGTAAAACACATTTTCAGTATGGATTAGAAATCAGTTTACATTTAATCTGACCTGACAAATGTGAATTTTCTTATAGGAGGAAGTTGCTTTACCTTTGCCGTTTATCTCCACATAGTCGAACAGTAATCTGTTGTTGTTGTGCTGCCATGACAGCGTGCAGTTTCCATCTACCAAGTTCACCATCAGCCGCTTGCACACCTCCACCAGTTCTTTTTCCTCATCTTTCTGAAGGTAAAATTATACATCTGTAAACTTCTCTGTACACAGTCCCATATTGCACTTATTTTCTGAGCTCATAAGTCATCGCAAGCCTCGACCATACAGACAGAGTTTGGGCAGGAAGGTCAAAGGTGACAGAGGTCATATCTTCCTGTGTGGAGTATTTCTGGTGTGTTATGGGACGGCGCAGCTGCATAAGCAGGCAGAGAGAGAGGGTGAGTATATAAAAGAGGTGTGGGAACGAAGGAAATCAGTGAAAGGCAGGAAGGGTTCCCACTAAGACACTTTTTCCACCCAGTGACTGGAACGTTTTTTTTATATCGAGCATCACTGCTTCCTGTTCTGTCCAGGAGCCTCAGCAGAGGAAATAAACATGTTTCTTTCCACAAAGCTTTGAACATTTTAGTGTGTTAACTTCATTATAATAAGATAAGATTTAGAGAATGGAAACGATGCATTGTGATAAAGCTGCTGGTGTGTTAGCAAGAGGGCAGGGTTATAGAAAGGAGACACATGCTAGTACTCCTTCCACCCTTCTTAATTAAGCTGTATAAAAACATAAAGGTCATTTTTTTACTTTAAATGAACGAAACAAAGAGTCTACGTCAGTCCGTGAGGCTGTTCAATGGGGCTTAAAGCTAAATGCTAACGTTAGCATGCTAAAATGCCCAAAATGACCGTGTGAAACTTAGTTTTTCAGTCACCATGTTGTTTGACTGTTAACAATCTTATTACGAAACAGTATGGCACTGCATAATTTCCTTTTTACGATATGAATACATTTCAATACAAATCCATGCAGCAAATAAATGAAAAAAGCCATAGCACCCTAACAAGCTAACGTTAGCATGCTAACATGCTCACAATGACGTGTGTGTTAAACTTCTGGTGTTTACACGGTCATGTTCGCCATGCTGTATGACGGTTAACAATTTTCTTAGACACAGTAAGGCAAGTATATCAGTGCATCATTTAACTGTAATGTTTTCTTACTATAAAGTGTAACACAAGTCAGTAAGCCTACAGGCTATCTGCAATTGGGTGATTCTCTGAATTGGGTGCCCTTTGTGTCCCCCAAGCTTACTTCAAAGATTTTAAATGAAAGGAAACTACAAAATGTATTTTTAAAGCACTGAATTAAAGGAACAGGGTGTTTTGCATTACAATGTAAAACTAAATATATATTTTGTTTTTGTTTTATAATAATTAGTTGTCTTTGTAGGATAACACACATTTTTGCATGTCCTCACTGAGCGTCATCACATATTCATTGCATATTAAACAAATAACAATTGCCAATTATACCAACATTTTGATGCTAATATAATCATAATGCGTGTGTACTTTAACTGAGAAAAAAAGAAATCTGAAAAAATACATGAATTATCTATGAAATTGCACTATTGACACACACCCCCCAGTTTGGTTCAACCCCGCCACGCCATACATTTTACCCCCCTATTAAAATAATGGATCAGTCCATGTGACATCTGCATTGAGGGAGTGACATCAAAGAAGTCTATTGAGGAAAAGGCGGCAAAGAAAGGCAAGTGTCAGTATCTTTTCTTACCTATATTTCATTTTTTTGTCAGATTGAGATTGTCAAGCTCAACATTTCAACTCTGTTGTATGAATTACTTATAGTAAACAATTATTTAGGAAAAATTAAACAATAGTTTTGCAAAATATTACAATTTTATGATGTCCTTAAATTCCATGTGGTGCTGTCTTAGCTAAACAAGGTCTCATGGCTACTTTTTGCCAAAAACTTCAACCCCGTCACATTTTTTCAAGGAAATTCCTAGTAATTATATATATTTTGTGCCTCAGGTGGGAAAATTTGTTTTCTCAAAGTTTTAAGTAGTCGAATACCAGATTTTATGATCAAAAATGCAAAAAATGTAGTTTCATTTTTCAAAAATGTAAAGACCCAAAAGGCACCCGATTCAGAGAATCACCCAATTAATGTAAAAGCTGCCGCATCCTAAAAGGACTTTAGGCTACTTTATTCAGAAAGAAAACACGTCTTATTGTTCCTGCAGGATGTTGCAGTATTATTTTTCATCTCTGAAGTGAATGAACACTTTGGGGAGTTAATGTCAGTGAAGAAAGCAGTGGAAAGGGTGTGGGCCTGCTCCCATGAACAAGACAATAGCAGAGGCCTGAAGAGTGTCAGAGCAGGAACTGTGTTTATTATCACATGTATTGTTTGCGGGAATAGAAACAGTCTGATGCCTATAACAGATTGAAAACTCAAAATAAAGCTAAATCTTACCTCGTGTCCTTTGTTTAGCGAATACTGTAAGAAAAAGTCCGAAAATAAGTGCGTCAGTCAACATTTTTGCTGTAGTTTGTGAATGCGCTCCAGCTCAGAATCAGAATCCGTTTTATTACCAACTCAAGTAGTGTCACACATACAAGGAATTTGCCTTGGTGTAAATATTCATGTTCTTTTTAATATTATTTATCATTTATAATTGTTAATAACTAGATTTGCTCATACAGCGAACCCCAACAATAGACACAGAAAGAAGAATACAATACATTTTTATAGAAAGGAGCAACAAATTGTACTACAAATGATACCTTTTTAAGAAACTGAGTACAGTAAAGTAAAATGACAAATACTATATATCTGCTCCACTCTGTTGCAGTATGTCTTACCGAAAACGTCTTTGCTGGAGCTGCTGCCGCGGTGGTGGTGGTGATGATGGAGACGGTGGTTTGCGGGGATGTGGTTGTAGCAATAGTCCCAGTGGTGACTCCTGCAGGCGGGATGTTCTCCGTCAGGGAGGAGGCCCTGGTGGTGCCTGTGTTTCCTGCAAAATCTGTGGCCTTTGATGATGATGATGATGATGACGATGATGATGATGATGTCGTCCCTTCATGGCTTGTAGCCGTCACTGTAGTTTCACCAGCACCTTCAACCAGGAACAATATGCAACAGTTAACATAATGTCCCTGTTAGAGCCATTTACCTTTCATCATTATGGTTTGAATGTTTGTCTTATTAATATAAGGCTTTAGAGTAAACTCTTAACTATTTTTTTTGTGAGTCACACTACGGTTTAAAATATGTTAATTTAAGCCTCACTTATTTGCTGTCAAATGTGCGCTGTCGAGAATGACGTGCATGTCTTTATGCCTATATGGCATGGCAATGGGACACAGCTGAGTGTGTGATTAGACAGGAAGCGGTATGGTCTTTTTACCGTGTTCTTTTTTGATACGGAGAACTTTTAGTTACTTTGAAGCGAGGAAGTTTGTCTTCATGTTTGTATGCCGCCTTGATCAGAGAATAAATCTGATGTGATTCAACGCTACAACGATCTCCGCAAAGTTGGTTTGAAAGCAAAGAGAGGCGCGTCATAACCCACAACCCCGATAAAGGAAAGTGGATATTAAATGTAGAAATGGATTGAAACGCCACGACAGTCCCCTTCTCTCAGGTCAGTGTCATTTTGAAACTGACTTGACCTCATACTTTAATTTGGTTCA